>JAQFVV010008409.1:0-31955 GCA_028023455.1 Epiperipatus broadwayi
TAGAAAAATATATTGTACCGGGTCGAACCGCTGAAACCACCTACTTATACGTATATATAAGTTTTGGCCGGTTTCAAACTCCTTCACAATACATTTATAATATTATAAAGGTTAGGTGAACGAACCGGCACGTTCGAGCAAAATGGGAGATCTTATTAATAGCTTTAACTATCAACAATGGCCCATCTCGGCTGCTAGATTCAAACCCCTACCATCCAAATACTTTATTTGTTTCGGGTAAACCCCGGGGCGCCAGCTAGTCTGAAGACTAACATATTCGGGTAGTAGGCTCATAATCCAGCGCTCGAAACAATTCCCTTAACCAGCCCAGTCTAATTTTAATCAATGATATTTATTGCTAATAAGATATTGATAAAAAGAATTGACCGACAGATCAAGTTTAAATTTAAAAATAATTTATTTCAATCAACATCAATTAAGTTTAAATATAATTTACTAACCAACATCAACGCATTCTAAACATTTTATAAATCCAAATTTCACACACGCACATTTTAAATTTACATATGATAGGATATTTCATGAACAAAACAACATAATCTTAGACATTTAAATTAACTCTCATTCGCAAAAAATAATAATAAAGCATTAATGACATTTGAGACTCTCGCACACACCTCAATAGTTCCTTTTATGTATGATAGAGTTCATATAATGTTAATCTTCAATATTTACGGATTACAGTGGTGACTACTACTGGTAAATAATAATAATAAAACAGATACCTAGGATTTTTTTCCTCTTGTCGGTGGCTACTTCTGCTGCTTCTAATGGATTGTATCTAACCGGTTAGATTTTGTTTATGGAAGAGAATTTATGGTAATCCGTTGGTTTCTTCTTGGAGACAGCTGCACGTTTTGACGGAGGGTTTCTGTGTTGTTATCCAGACATTATTTCTCAGGCAGGTTTTGATGGTCTTATTGGACTAACAAGGCTGGAGCGCAAGCGTATATTTCCAAAAGCTTTTCAGCACTGCATTTCTGTAAACTGACACAGTAAAACTAGACTGAATTTCAAACTCCAACTGAATGTCTGATAAACGAAAAAAAGTCTATTTATACCTGCGACGTGTTTTTGTTTTAATATCCTCCGGCAATACGTGTTGTCGAAATTCCTTTAGATTAATTATTATGACAACGTGTTTTTCGATTGAATATTTTATTAGTAGTAGCTATTTTAAAATGTGTTGTTTTCATATCTTTAATTAGCAGTCCACCACTGTGTTTCTTTTGAAATACATTTCATTTCTTTATTCATTTTTCTTTTTTTTTATATTATTCTTACATGCATACTTTTGTTTACATTCGCACGCACTAATATAATCTATTACAATAAACTGGAATGAAAAGAGATTTTTTTCTTTTTTTTTTTTTTATATCTTAATAATTTTAACTTTTTACGAAACTCTTAGTTTGTTTTTTTTTTTTTTTTATAAGAAAACTCCCTCTCCCCTCTTTAAAGTAATTAATTGTAACTTTCAAATTCTTTTTTCCGAAAGATTTTGATAATAATTTTTATCCAAAATTATTTTATATACATGTGCCAATTTGGCATTGGCACATTACACCCCCCTTCGTTTTAGAGTAAAATGCGTCATTTTTGACCATTTTATCTCTTGCAATTTTAATTGTTGACTATAAAGATTTATTAATTTAATTTTTTTTTTATTCTAGATAATTCCTACACATGTGTATATGTGCAGCATAATTCTACACCTACTAATATTCTAGATATCGAGTTATTACTGGACTTGCTTACAGGGAAACTATAATAAATACATCCCTTTTTGCACTCACCATAAGGTGCAGCAGTACCAAGAAAATAACCTAAAAGGATATCTGGATAAATACATTTAAGATACTCATCATAAGGTATCGTATTTACCGAATATTACAGTGTATGTGCGCGTATATACCCATGCATACTTACCTACTCGTAATACACATTAGACTGACTTTATACTTTTATTACTAATCTTATAATATTATTTGTAAATCGTTTCGAACATCTTTATTTAACACATGAGTATATGTGCAGCATAATTCTACACCTATTAATACTCTAGATATCGAGTTATTACTGGACTTGCTTACAGGGAATCTATAATAAATAAACCCCTTTTTGCACTCACCATAAGGTGCAGCAGTACCAAGAAAATAACCTAAAAGGATATCTGGATAAATACATTTAAGATACTCATCATAAGGTATCGTATTTACCGAATATTACAGTGTATGTGCGCGTATATACCCATGCATACTTATTTATTTACTAACATTTTTCTTGATTAACATGTGCGTTGATCACTTTTCCTAAGTATTGACCATTTCAAATTCTTATTTTTCTAGAGTGCATGTAATATTAAGAGAAGTAGGCAGCAAAATATAAGGCAATTCAACACACAGATCGACTTTGTGCTGATTTAAACCAACTTTTAATTTCTTGCGGAAGTCGTGACTACAGCATGGGCAACTGTTGTGCACAACGGATCATGAAAAGGGACTTTAAGATTGCGAATGGCAGGACTATCTCTACTGCACATTCGACTTACTAAAACATTTATTTTATTTGGTTACTGGGACTTTCCTCCAGATTTATTAATTTTTATATGCCAGGACTTTTCTACTGGCGCATCATCATCAATATTAATTATTTTTCGCACTACCCATCTGTAGAACAAAGTCACCGCAAGACAAGGCTTAATCCAACAAAAGTCAGGCCTGGAATTTATCTCCTTGCCCAAATACTCGCACACACCTCAATCCTAATTTAATACACTTTTCTTTTTTTTTCCTTTTTTTTTTTTTTTTAACTTTATTTAATAATGTTTTATTTCCATTAATACGTTCATTATACACTTATTTATTTCATTTAAACAAAAAAAACATTTTCATTTCGTTTGTCTATTTTGATTTTACACATTTATTTTGTGAAAGTCACGCTCCGCTAGGTTCTAGACTTATGAGCTGGGATATCAATATAATCGATAAGACATAATTGAGGGTTTTGACATTTTAAAAACTCTAAGATTATTATATATTTACTATTATTGACTTTAATCTTTCTTAATTATTCGAACTAACTTGATACTCATTTATTTTTTTAAATTTTAGCAAACATTGTCCATTTTTCCGAGTCCATGGTCGATAATAATTGGTCAAGCCGGCAAATCCGTCAGATTACATATTTTTAATTTTTGTCTGGCGGTTCTCTATCATATTTTTTTTTTCCGCATATAGCCACTCGTGCTGGGGGATTGAGAATCACCCCTGGGCCTTTCCTTAACTCTAGTATGCGAGATGTCAGGATCGCTGTCGGTTCTTCGAAAGATTTTTGTTCTCTCGGGACTATTAGAATAGCGTCTCCTCCGGGGACTCCCCGAATTCCACCTACGTCTATACCCTACGGCGTTTACAGCCGGCTCTCTAAATTGGGGTTTGAATCCCCTATCTCTCGTGTCACCCGTTGGTCTAGCCCTGTCGAAAGCGCTCAACAATTCCGCCATTTGTTCCACTGTTTTCCTTTCAGTCCCTATGAGCATTTGCTCGACATTATGAGGAAAACTATGGCAGACTATCCTGACAATTTGTTGTTCAGATAGAGGGTCTGCTGTTAACGAGCGTAATTTTGCCACTTGCCTTCTAAAAAAAAGAAACAAACGGTTCCCCAGGTCGCCATTTATCTTGCGAGATCTGGTGACGAAGATTTTCCTGATAATCTTCACTCCAATAACTCGCTAAAATAGCAATTTTATATTCGGCAAAAGTGACGGGTTTTTTATATAACGAGTCCCACCAAGCTTGAGAACTCCCTAGTAAATGGCTACAAGCTATTGCGATCATAGCCTCCTCACTTAATTGATTTATAGCGAAATAGCACTCCAAACTATTTAAATGCTCCATAGGAGCTTCACCTTGATGGCCAGAAAATATTCGTATTTTCAAAAACTGGTTCACGATTGCCGGGTTGTTCATAATGTGCGCGTTTGCACTCGAGTGGTCACACTGTTTTATTTCCGTTTGCGAACCATTTTTTTGATTTACTTTCCGAGCTAAATCCGTCATTCCGACTTTTATCTCCTCAATTACTTTTCTCTCTTCTGTCTTATTTTTTTCAATTACTTCGTAAGCGGTCTCTATTTGATTTTCTACTTGAGTTTTAATCTCTTGTATTTCTTCCCTAATTTCTTTTTATTTTATTCTGGCCCATTTCGATCTGGTCCTTTAACTTTTCAAGCATTTCAGCTTGCCCTTCCAATTTACTCTTCATTTCATTATTTTGGTCTTTAAGCTCTTCAGCTATTTTTTTATATTCTTCTGCTGTTTCTTTTTGTTTTTGAAACATGCTGTTTAGTAAAGCTATGATTTCTCTTTTCTCTTCTTTTTGCTCAACCTCTTTTTTGTCTTCCTCTTTTTGTTTCTCACTTGACGCATTCTCTACTTCTTCCGCTTGAATTTCTATTTTTTCTTCACTGGGGACCTTTTCTATTTCACTAGTTTCGGTTTTATTTTGTTCCTCGCCGGGAACATTGTCTGTTTTTTTACCTTGAGTTTCCATTTTAGGTTTATTTCTTGTCATCTTTATAATTTTAAACTTTACTTTTTTTTATATTATTTTTGATACCGTATTTTCTTTTAATAAGTTTACTAATTACTATTTTATTTATTTCTTTCTAAACTAGAAATACACGCTGGCTCCGCTCTCTTTTGTCCGTTTATCCTACCCGATCTTAATGCTTTAACTCCGCCCAAACACCCAACTGTCATTTATTTAAACAGAACGTAAATAGCACAAAATCTCTTTTCATTTAAAGAAGTAAGAAAAAAAAAAAATTTCGGTCAATTCTTTTTTTTATTTTTAATTTAATACATTTTTACCTACGTAATTTAGATTTCTTTAAGGTTTTTATTTTTAAACAAGAAACACAAACATTTATTTACTGTTATTTCTTAGGTTCAGCCCCAAACGTTGGGTAAAGCCATTTATGTACCGGGTCGAACCGCTGAAACCACCTACTTATACGTATATATAAGTTTTGGCCGGTTTCAAACTCCTTCACAATACATTTATAATATTATAAAGGTTAGGTGAACGAACCGGCACGTTCGAGCAAAATGGGAGATCTTATTAATAGCTTTAACTATCAACAATGGCCCATCTCGGCTGCTAGATTCAAACCCCTACCATCCAAATACTTTATTTGTTTCGGGGTAAACCCCGGGGCGCCAGCTAGTCTGAAGACTAACATATTCGGGTAGTAGGCTCATAATCCAGCGCTCGAAACAATTCCCTTAACCAGCCCAGTCTAATTTTAATCAATGATATTTATTGCTAATAAGATATTGATAAAAAGAATTGACCGACAGATCAAGTTTAAATTTAAAAATAATTTATTTCAATCAACATCAATTAAGTTTAAATATAATTTACTAACCAACATCAACGCATTCTAAACATTTTATAAATCCAAATTTCACACACGCACATTTTAAATTTACATATGATAGGATATTTCATGAACAAAACAACATAATCTTAGACATTTAAATTAACTCTCATTCGCAAAAAATAATAATAAAGCATTAATGACATTTGAGACTCTCGCACACACATCAATAGTTCCTTTTATGTATGATAGAGTTCATATAATGTTAATCTTCAATATTTACGGATTACAGTGGTGACTACTACTGGTAAATAATAATAATAAAACAGATACCTAGGATTTTTTTCCCTTGTCGGTGGCTACTTCTGCTGCTTCTAATGGATTGTATCTAACCGGTTAGATTTTGTTTATGGAAGAGAATTTATGGTAATCCGTTGGTTTCTTCTTGGAGACAGCTGCACGTTTTGACGGAGGGTTTCTGTGTTGTTATCCAGACATTATTTCTCAGGCAGGTTTTGATGGTCTTATTGGACTAACAAGGCTGGAGCGCAAGCGTATATTTCCAAAAGCTTTTCAGCACTGCATTTCTGTAAACTGACACAGTAAAACTAGACTGAATTTCAAACTCCAACTGAATGTCTGATAAACGAAAAAAAAGTCTATTTATACCTGCGACGTGTTTTTGTTTTAATATCCTCCGGCAATACGTGTTGTCGAAATTCCTTTAGATTAATTATTATGACAACGTGTTTTTCGATTGAATATTTTATTAGTAGTAGCTATTTTAAAATGTGTTGTTTTCATATCTTTAATTAGCAGTCCACCACTGTGTTTCTTTTGAAATACATTTCATTTCTTTATTCATTTTTCTTTTTTTTTATATTATTCTTACATGCATACTTTTGTTTACATTCGCACGCACTAATATAATCTATTACAATAAACTGGAATGAAAAGAGATTTTTTTCTTTTTTTTTTTTTTTATATCTTAATAATTTTAACTTTTTACGAAACTCTTAGTTTGTTTTTTTTTTTTTTATAAGAAAACTCCCTCTCCCCTCTTTAAAGTAATTAATTGTAACTTTCAAATTCTTTTTTCCGAAAGATTTTGATAATAATTTTTATCCAAAATTATTTTATATACATGTGCCAATTTGGCATTGGCACAATATATATATATGCACAAAATCATTTCGTGTAGATATTTAAACATGAAAATGAAATGAGATTCTTAGACAAAGTTTAAGATCCATGACCAAAATATGCTTTCATATTATACATATTAATTCTAATAAAGTAAATTTATTATCAACAGTGACTTTAGAATGAGATATTATCTTCTCATTCATTCATGCTAATATGAAAAAAGTAAAGACAAGTTATGCATGTATAATACCAATACAAATGATAATATTTTAGATGTAATCAAGTGAATGAAAGTAAGATACTTAAACAGCAATAAATTTACCTGTCTTCAAGTGCATGCATAAAATATATACCCATAAATATTATTATATGAATATGTATTAATAAGTAGCAAACTAATCATTGTATGCCAGGATGAACACATTGAATATGAAATATAAATAAAAGGGCACAAATATTCTTACTCAACATAATGCAGGAACACATATCTACAAGCATGCTTATCATAATAAAGTTCAAATAAAACAGGAATTCGACATCTGTATTTTTTTATATATTTAAGACAAAATAATATATACAATTATAACTCCAACATGGAAAAATGTACATCTACATGCTTGTTAACAATATAAATTTTATATAATTATCATACGCACACATACCCTGCACTCTACATCTTCATAAATAAACAACAAATAAATTTATGAACTTGAATTAAGCAAAGTATTATAAATATTTAACATTTATTTTTAACACATATAATATAAAATTAAAAGAGTTATTCAAATTTAGAGCATTTACATTGTTTAACAATCTCAATTTATTTAGTACTGCCTTAAGTTCATATATACCCAATCAAACCTATAACATTTTAATAAAATTGGTTTGTATATATTTCTTTAAACTCTACTCCTTTAGTTTTTAATAGTAAATAAATCCACATGAATTTTTTATATTAATATTATAATAAATTTTAAATCATATATTCATTTAGTATATTTAAATTATAATAACTTCAATATATATATATGTGTTATTTATAAAACTTTAAAATATAAATAATTTAATATTTTCTATGCCCAAAAGTTATTAAGTTTAAGACAGTTTATTAAAACTTATGGATTAAACTATCAGAATTTAAGACGTAAAAAAGTCTTTAAAAAAAATATTAGTAAAAACATTATTGGATTGTTATTTATATCATGATTGTTGATTATTAATCTTAGTTGAATCATTGAATTTTATTTAAACATTTACTATTAATTATTATTGACTATTAATCTTAATTGAATCATTGAATTTTATTTAAACATTTACTATTAATTATCTTGTGTATAAATAAATACTTTTGCATATTAATATATCTTGAAGACACTTAACTAAAGATTTGTTTACATATCTAGGCAGAAATTTTGATGTTTTAACCTATTGTGGAAGTAAAATTCACCTTACAGATTTTAGTTATAGCCATTTTTAAAGTAGGCAGACTTTACAATTCCCAAGCATAGTTTCCTAGTTATTTATTTTCAGAAAATAATAACTCTGTGTGTATCAAATTAACAAATTTCATTCAGTGTCTTATAAAATTAAAATATTAACTATTATTATTATTATTAAATTTTTATTAATTTAAATAATCTTAATATTAAAAATTAAATAATAATTACTATTCACACACATATTTATACAAATTTCATAATGTAATATATGCTGTTAGGGTTATAGTTAATTTCCATTTCAAATATATTTTAATTATTCTTCATTACACGTTTCATTTTATTGTGTTTAAATAGCCCATCTTACATCCACCCCCCATCCACCCTTTATTTTAATATTCTAAAAAATGATTGAGGATTATAATTAAGTGAACAGATATTATTTCAATATGTATTATACTGTTACTTTTTGTATGTATATTTGGCATTCTACCATGAAAGAAGATTGCTGACAGAAAAGTATATTTTTTAAAATATTGTAGTAATATATTAAAAAAAAAATAGATTTTTTTTATTTAATAAACAAGATTTATTATTTTATTGTAACTACCTGATAATCAAAGAAAATGTACATGTAGATTTTTTTTAAATAAAAAAATAATTAACTGTAATTAGAGAGAAAAGGAGGTGTGATATTTCTTCTCTCCCTAATTAAATATGGCTGATTGGAATGTCTATCAGCAGTATTAACTTAATAAATGAAAAAGAAAAAAACTTAGAGATTGTATATAATTAAGCATTGTTTTTTTTTTTTTTAAGTGTCATAGCATCGGCCAG
The DNA here is from genome assembly GCA_028023455.1 of Epiperipatus broadwayi. Classification (NCBI taxonomy): domain Eukaryota; kingdom Metazoa; phylum Onychophora; class Udeonychophora; order Euonychophora; family Peripatidae; genus Epiperipatus; species Epiperipatus broadwayi. The sequence goes on from JAQFVV010008409.1 coordinate 8,827, forward strand.
GACGCGAACCCGCAACCCGGGCAACTGCCTGCAAGTGCAAGGTAGTCACGCTGACCTCTCGACCACCAATGCAAGATTAATTAAACATTGTTTTTGTTGATAAAATTATGTTAGTCAACAAACAAAAATGAATGCTATATTAAAGATAATATAAAACCATGTATTGTATGTAAGTTATGATTACTACTATAAATTACTTACAATAAAAATAAGTTTTGTGAGGGAATTAAATTCTTCAAGAGATAAAGAAATGAAAAATGTGAATAGGTACTTGCATGATGAAATCAAACCAGTGATATAAAAAGATGACCCTGAGAACCAGATGCAATGCTTAACAAATAGGATTGCTGATATCTTCTTCCTAGCCTAAAGTCAAGAAGATGTCTTGATGATGATATGATTGGCATTTTGGAAACAATTAAATCGTCTCTTAATGTTATGTAAATATGCAGTTTGAAATAGATGGTAAATCTTTTTGGATCTATAATCAGATATTTGCTAATAAAATTGAAGTAAATAATTATTATTATCATTATCAAATACTCATTAAAAAAGTATTCATTACTGGAAAGAAATTTACTTACATTTAAAGGGTAATGAATTTCTTTCTAGATATGGGGACTCTCATGGTTCTGTTCATGAGCTGTCTTTGCCCATATTTACTATTGAAATGTTTTATAAAACTCTTTTGATTTACAGCAATTATTTGTATAAGTGTCAGGAAAATGATAGCTATGGAAAAAATTGTTGAGCAAAAACAAATGAAGAAATATTTTGCTTTTAAAAGCAAGAAATATTAAATTAAATAAAATTCGTTTTTAGCAAATAATCTTGAAACTTTTTTTTTTTTGTGTGTAGAATTTTAAATCATTGTGTAAATGTAGTAGATATTTCTACAAATACAGAAAATAAAAGAAACTACCAATGCTCCATTTTTGAATTTTTATAAGTACTACTCTTCATTAATATGGTTTTCTAATTTATTATTGTTATCTGGAGTGACAAATTATGACATCAGCTTTGAGATTTTACAAATAGCTAAATTGCTAAATTATTCTTCATAGTTAGCATAATACAATTAGTCAGATTAAAATATATTTATTGTTAAAACATTATTAATCTGAAATCCATGATTTCAATGTTATATATATATATTTGTGTGTGTGTGTTTATTTTTTGGATTTCAAGAATAGATATTTTACCACTTCACTGTAAATCCAAATTTTTGGATAGAAACAAAATAATCAGCTGATTGCAATTAGGCTTATTGATTTATAAGTATTTACTGAATGTGTTTTAGGTATGTGTTTTACAACAATAATTTATTGGAAAAGGTTATACATCATCTTTGATTTTTTTTGGGGGGGGGAAGTAGAAATTTGTGGATTATAGTTTTTCAGATTAATAACATTCTATCTGCATATATATTCTCTTAGAACTGAGCCAGTGGCTCTATCCTATTGAGTATACTATTCACTATATTATGTTATAATATCTTAATTAATTATTGAGTAATTTAATGCTAGAAATACAAAAAAAAAAAATGTTCACATTTATTACAAATGTACATTTATATTACTGATGAAATCAATGGAGAATGACTTTTATTGCTACTGTCTAATCTTTCTGCAGAGTATATGATTAATTAATATTCGGTTATTTAAATTTCAGAGTAGAGTAGTTTTCAATAAGCAAATGTATATATTTTTAAAAATACTTTTGATGTAATGGTTGCTATATTAATGACCTGAACTTTGAATTTGTGTAGAACTTGTAAAATCTTTTGTATCAGTGAAACTTTAATAAAATATTCATTTTATTTGTATTCCAGCTAGTTTTTATTATTGACAAATAACTAGAAAATAGCTATTTTTATCCATGAGATAAAGCTATAAAATAAAAACTTTAAAATCCTCACTAACTAATAGCTGTCTATCCTCGCTAGTATTGCCCTACATTGGGCTATTTAAAATTATTTTATCTTTATCTATAAATTAGATGAAGAATTCTGGAATAAATTTTGGAATTATTGAGTGACAATTGAATATTTGTCTATGCTAAACTGATCACCAAAAATTGATAAAGTTTTTTCAGGTAGGTGTGTTGAGAGAGTGCTTTCCCCATTATTTTTTAATTCTTGCCCATGGATACATGGTAGAAATATGGTGCTTTTTTTTTAATTATTAATTGCATAGGACATACTTTTATTTGCACATTTATATTGTAATTTTTTAACAGAATCAGTCTGTAAAAAAAAAAAACCATCACTTTTTAATATATACATACATCAGGCAAAATCTAAATTATCACATTTTTGCAGGACTTCCAGACATTTGTGAAAAATTCCTTTGAAATTTTTTTTTTTAATTTCTTGTGAAAAAAAAAAAATTCAATAATTTATTTACCTTATTTTAGAAATTAATAATCATTATTCTGATTTATATTGTTTTGTTGTTATTATTGTTTTTGCATCTATGAGTCTGAATTCAGTAAAAGAAATAAATTTCTTTAAAATGTTGTATCATTTGACAGGTGTCAAGAAAATAATAGTGGAAAAGCCTTTTTTCTTCTGCTCCTGGTTGAATAATTAAATTTAAGAGTTAAAAACAGATTTTTTTGTCAGATTTTTTTATTATTATTGATGATTTTAAGATTTTAGATCTGTATAAACTTAAGATTGAAATTTTATTATATATATCATCAATTGAAGAGTAAATAAATTGTATAATATAATCAAAAAACAATAAATAAATTGTAATCGCAATAGCTTCAGAAGGAATTAGTATGGAAGTTTATTTTGTTCTCTAAAGGAATTTGCTAATCAAATTAAAAAAAACAGGTCATCAGGGAATCATTGTTTTATTCTGAATTATTGTATCTTTATTATAATAATTACCACAGTTTCTGTGCCAACGTAGATTCCAAAGTGAGAAATATCATATATAATGACAGCAATCTCATGAAATAAAATAAAAGAAAGAGTTAAAAATGGCTATACGTACAACATTAATTAGAACTCGGAAATGTGAACTAACAACTGAGGTTAAAAATAAGTATAAGCTGCTGCTAATTGTTGTTTTAATAATTTGTTTACCTAGGAAACAAATTATATTTATTAGAAATTCTGGATTCATTAAAATATGTAAATGACTATTTGTTTTAAATATTTTAAATTATACTTATATCAAATAAATCATAACTTTGGTTATGATATTTTTATATTTCAATATCTACCTAATCACTGTAACACTTATTTATTACTAACATCTTTCATAATAAAATAAAATGCTGCCCTCACTTGATAAAGATTAATATTTGGGTAGTGATTGATTCTTTTACACATATTCTGATATTCTTTTCAACTCTTTCATATACATTTTAATATAATTATAGGGGATTTGAACACAGACTTTCAAGCTCCCTTCAGTTATCCACTCTATCTCATACTATCGATACACATGACCACACACATGTGGAAAAGATGAATAATGATCACCAATATACATATTTCATGCTGAACCAGCACTCATCATTTGGTCCAGATCATTATGTTCCACATAGACCCAGGTATATGAAGTATGCCTGTGTTTCTAATATTTTAATATATATATATATTTCAATTGATGGTATTTCTTTTAAAACCATTATGTTGTCTTTCTTAAATAGTTTCTCCTGAACTGAATATGAAGCAAAATCAATTTAATAGACACTGTATATTTAAATCAAAAATTTATTTCCATCAAATTGACTCCTTTAAAATTGAACCTTGTCAAGATGTTACAATAATTCAAAAAATGTCACATGATTTGGCCAATCCCAACCTTAAAAAATGTTGTTAGAGTTTCCAATTTTTATTTAACACCCATTTTCCTCCCAACTTTATTGAACCTTGTACTAAGTTCATACATTTCCCTTTATTTTTTTGTATATACATTGTCTCATACACTTACCTTTATAATTTCTACAATATTTGATCACCTCAATACTTTCTTCACATTTCATAACATGCCCTGTTTCTAAAAAATGGTAAAATGATCCTGACTTAATATCTCTCCTATTTATTGCTCTGTCATGCTCCTTACCTCTTTCTATCTTACTTTTTGTTGACTGACTTAAATATATATATATATATATATATATATATATATATATATATATATATATATATATATATATATATATATATATATATATATATATATATATATATACCATCATATATCCTTGCACACAATTTTATAAATTATTCATATTCTATTAGTCTATCATTTCCCATTTTTGCATTACTCACTAACTTTTTTAATGATTTACTATTTTTCCATTCTATTCTTATATTCTCATTTATTTTTTCTTTCCTATCATTCAGAATTTTATATACCTCCTTTGAGTATGGAATAGTAATCCATTTTTTATTCTTTCTTTTATTTTTATTGCTAACTTTCTTATATCCTCTTCTATCCTTCAATATATTTCTTGCAACCCTGCCATTATATCCATATTCAATGTATTGCTTCTGGATCTGCAACTTTTGCTCCTTTTCATTCAATGTAAGCCTATCATTTTCTCTTTTATTCCTTTCAGTACCCCATTTTCTGATACCAAGGTTAATAAAATCTTGGATGTATCATTCCCCTTACATTTTTATTCTTTATGCAATGTTTTATCTTAATCTCTCCAGTCTCATCCTTTTTTATTAATAAATCTAAATATTTTACTCCTTCTTTATTATTTTCTATTGTAAATTTAATATTACATATATTTTTATTTAGTTCATTAAATGCTTTCATTATGCCTCTATTTTCTACTACTATTACATCATCTACATATCTATAATATTTTATAATTTTGCTATTCTCAATATATTTATTAATTACTCCATGATTAATCCAATTAATCTACCATACTTGTTGCCATAATCCTATTTATCAAATATCCCATTATCCATCTTTTCTCTATATTCCAATATTCATTATTATATTTTACATACAATGTTTTACTAATTATTATTAATACCTCTTGTATTATTTTTATCCATTTCTTTGAAATTTTCCCTCATTTTTGATCTTTTTACCACAATTTCAATACTTTCATTCCTAGACACAGTTTGATACATTTCTCTATATCAAACAATGCTATATTACCATTCTTCCCTAATTTAACTGGTTTTAACCCTCCTGCTACTTCCTCAGAATTTTTTATATACATTACTTTCCATATCCCATATTATCTGCAAATTTTTTTTTTATATTACATCACATATTTCTTTTAATATATATCCATTGAAATCCATCATTAATCTTACAGGTACATTCTCTTCGTGTGTTTTTATTTTCCCAAACATTATAGGATGCTCATATCCCATTGGATATAACAGCTTATATTCATTATCAGTAATCAATTTAGTCTTTCTCATTGTAATATTTTAATATATTTATACTTAATAACATTATTCGGATTCTTTTCTATTTTTACAAAATATTGTTACACCAAGTCCTTTCTAATTTTATCTTCATATTCTTCTTTAGTCAAAATTACAAATCTAGATCCTTTATCTTCAACAATAATAACTAAATTCTCTTTTTTAACTTTCTTTTTAATGTCATTTATTATTTGTTTATCTTTCCATTCATTTTTATTTATATGTTCATTCATCCTATCAATAACATTATTAATTTTTGACTGCATATTAACTTTTTCTTTTTCCTTAATATTTGCTGCTTCCTTACTAACCACTGTTTTCTTATCGATGTCCATATCATATCCTTAAATGGTATATATTTTGGATCTTTCTCCAACATCCTCATCTGGTAATTTGAAAATTTACTTCTTGATATATTTACCAATTTATTATTATTACTTTCATTTCAATGATATTCATTTTTATTCTCTTCATTTTTATTATTTCTCCCTCCATACATCCCTTTATCCTTATACATTCTCCATTTCCACTTCTTATCGTACTTTATTTTAAGCCTATTCATTATGAATTCATTATCCTCTTTTAACCATTTATTCATATAATAAAACATGTCTCACGATACTTTTCTTTTTATTCTTGCCTTATTTCTTTTATAAATTGTTATTAAGTTATCCCAGTACTTTACTTTAATTAACCATTCCAATATTGTTGTTTTTATTTTATACATTAATTTTTTATTTGAAGTAATTTTTTTACTACAAATTTTAATTCTGCATGATCTAGGCATAAGCTTCTCCATTTTATATTTATTTAAAAATGTTAACTGCCACTTTATTTCTTCAATTTTTTTATTATTTCACAAATCTTTAAACAAATTAAAAGTTATTTTCTCCACTGATCTATATAAAAACTTCAACTTATCTTTAGTACTTTCAACTCTGACATCCATTTCTTCACTTCTCTTATATTACCAGATATTTCAATCACATTCTGATTCTTTATAACAATTTTCATAATGTTCATTATAAATATTTCACTTGATGGTGTTTCTTTTAAAACCATTTTGTTATCTTTTTTAAATACTTTCTCCTGAACTGAATATGAAACATAATCAATTTAATAGACAATTGTATATTTAAATCAAAAATTTATTTCCATCAAATCGACTTTCATTCAAAATTGAACCTTTTCAAATTATTACAATAATTCAAAAAATGTCACATGATGTGATGTGATGTATTATGGCTTCTCCATAAATGAAGTCAAGAATATCTCAGCAATTATGCCCAGATAAACCTGTTAGCCACTTTATTTTACATTCCCCACTCTAAATTTACCCTAAAAAATGTTTTTAATTTTTATTTAACACTCATTGTCCTCCTGACTTAACTGAACCTTGTACTAAATTCATATTTTTCTCTTTATTTTCTTGAATATACATTGTCTAAATAAAAATATGTTTAATATAAAATTTACAATAGAAAATAATGAAGAAGGAATAAAATATTTAGAGTTATTAGTAAAAAAATGATGAGAATGAAGAGATTAAGATAAAGCATTGCATAAAGAATAAAAATATAAGGGAAATGATACGTCCAAGATCTTATTAACCTTGGTGTCAGAAAATAAGGGTACTGAAAGAAATAAAAGAGAAAAATGTTAGGCTTACATTGAACGAAAAGGAGGCAAAGGAGTAATATTGAGGGATAGAAGAAGATTAAGAAAGTTAGCAATAAAAATGAAAGAATAAGAAATGAATTTCTATTCTATATTCGAAGGAGGTGTATAGAATTCTGAATGATAGGAAAGAAAAAATAAATGATAATATAGGAATAGAATGGAAAAATAGTAAATCATTAAAAAAGTTAGTAATTTAAAGATGGTAAATGATAGGAGTGATAGGATGGGAATAGTTTATAAAATTGTGTGTAATGGGTGTATGATGGTATATATAGATCAGTCAGTGAAAAATAAGATTAAAAAGAGGTATGGAGCATGACAAGAGTAATGAATAGGAAAGATATTAAGTCAGGACCATTTTGCCATTTTTTAGAAATGGCATGTTACGAAATGTAAAGAAAGTATTGAGGTAGTCAAATATTGTAGAAATTATAAAGAAAAGAAAGTGTATGAGACAATATATATATATAAGAAAATAAAGGGAAATGTATGAATTTAGTACAAGGTTCAATAAAGTTGGGAGGAAAATTGGTGTTAAATAAAAATTGGAAACTATGAAAACATTTTTTTTAGAGTTGGAATTGACCAGTAGGGGGTGTGTTAGATAATATGTAAATCATGTGACATTTTATATTGTAATGTCTTGACAAGGTTCAGTTTTAAATGAAAATCGATTTAATGGAAATAAATTGTTGATTTAAATATACAGTTATCTATTAAATTGATTATGTTTCATATTCAGTTCAGGAGAGACAATATATATATATATAATTTCTATCAAATTCTTTCTTAAATACTGTTTGTTACAATTCTGTTTATTAATTAAATAGCAGTTTTTTAGTTAACTCTTGACATTCTTTGTTCCTGATCTTATACTTTTGATTCTTCATAGTATCATTGTGGTCTCATATATCCATGAATTTAGTTTGTTAACATTTAAGTGCTTACATAGATAGTTGCTTGCCTGGGGTCACTAGTCAGCATTAATGCTATGGCAGTTATTAGAAACAAACTATTGTGTGTGTTTTTTTAAATAAAAATAAAAACTGATGGTAATATGAGGAAGGACATGTCTGGTGTCACCTCTTCTCATAATTATTCCTCCATTTTGGAGGTTTAGTAAAGAAATATTTGCATTGTTTAAATGGCAATCCAACTTACGTATAAATTAACCAGTAAAAATTAAAATAACTCAAAATAAATATTTAATATTTATATATATGTATATTGTCTATACTAGACAATGTAATTACAAAGAACTTGAAGTCAGACTTTCAAGCTTCCTATTTTTATCTACTCCATCTTACACAACCAACACACATGACCACATAATGTGAAAAAGATAAATACTCTCCAATATATATATATATATCATGCAAAAAAATGCTAATAGGTTTATTGGGAATTCATAAAAAGTTCAAACGCCAGAAATGCGAGTACCAGAATCTATCCAAGGACTTCCTGATCCCAAGGCAGGCATTCTACCAACTGTGCCAAACCAGAATTGATTCTGGCACTCATAGTTCTAGCCCTTGAACTTCTTATCAAGTCCCAAGCGCATAAAGCCATTAACATGTTTTTTTTGAAAGAATACATTGGAGATCATTTATCTTTTTCATTTGTATGTGGTCATGTGTATGGATTGTATAAAATGGAATAGATAGATGTAGGGAGCTTGAGTTCAAGTTTTTTATAATTTCAAATAAATATTTGTAAATTAATAATCTTAATTGATGAAAGTAATGTTTATATTTTGTCTTGATCGGTTTTAATTATCACCAGGGGGAGGGTCTTTTGAATCAGCTAATATGAAAAATAAAAAAAAAAATAGACTCTCATGAAGAAAGAAAAAATGGAATACTTTATTGATATTTTTTTTTATTTTGGTAATATAAAAACAAATATACAGAATGCATTAATATTTGTAATAGATTTTATATTTAAGTTTTCAGTAGCATATTAATGCTTTAAAAATGGGAAGTTTATAATGGGACTAATTGATAAAATCTCTAATCTGGGAAACTCTTGATTCAAAAATACCGAGTTAATATTAGTCTACCATAGGAATAAATATAGTAATTAATGTGTTAACAGTGATAATAATCTTATGATCATAATTGATATTTTTATTGTTTTTAAATAATTTTTTTTTATATGTAAGGATAGGATTTAGGGGAATACTATGTCTGATTGAATGTTTTTGGTTTTCTTCTATAGAAATATTTAATAATTTCTTTGCCTTTATTATTAAACATTTTTGACATCTTTAACGTTTTAAATATTTCTTGCAGTATATTATCACAAAAGTTAAAAAACTGCGTAGTTTTACATACGTTGCTAATATTATAAAATGATTTTATTTAATAAATAAATAAGTGTTCCACGTTTGAGTCAAAGTGCATAGTTTATCAATGTGGGTAATTATTTTGTTGTAAATTAATCATTATGGTTGGGGGGAGGAGGGTTCTGATTATCTTACATTTATTTTTTGCTTTATTACGAATATAAATGCATGTTAATGATTTAATAATAATTTGTGGAAGAAATAATTTTCAAACCTTAATTATTTTAAATGTATAATTGGTTGTTTGCATTATTAATTGTTCAGTATTATTTTTAACTTTTTACATTCACTACTTATATATATAAAAATATGTAATATAAATAAAATGACCGTTAATTAAAACAATTTTGTAATCGTAATAAAAATAATAAATATAACGCTAATAAATTATTATAAACAGTCTTTCAGTACGTTATATAGATAGAGAGAGATAAACATTGTTCATCACATACTCATATTAACATGTATAAAATAATTGAAATATTAATCAAAGAACTGCCTTTATTTTATGTTTTATATATAATCATGAAAGTGAATGTTACTGATAGTGGTTTATTTAAATCAAGATTCAAACAATGTAAATTTAACTTTTAACATGATTAATTTGCAGTTTTACAAGAATTAATGTTTTCTATATTGCTATTATTAATATTGAATTATTAATTCAAGTGCTATATCATTCAATAACATTAAATTAATAATTTCCCTGATTAAGAGAGCTGTTGATAATAATTAAGTAATATGCTTCTACTCTTTATTATAAACATCATGTTTAAAAGAGCCATATGTTGCTGAAAATAAATATTAATCTGCATTGACTACAAAGTAGTTTTGTAATGTAAATGCTACAAGCAATATCTCATACTCTCCCAAGAAAATTATTTATTTTATATAATTATCATTCCAAAGTGTTTTATAAGCATTATTTGCAATACGTTTTACAATGCTATATATAAAAAAAATTTTAAAAAAAATTATTTTGTTTAGAATAGTTCCTAATAGGAATCACTTAATTGCTTTCTTACAATCACTTATTATAATGAAATAAAATTGCTTTTTATTATTGTAAGCATTATTTACAATGAGAATGAAGAGAAAATTAATATTACATAAGTATTACAATATTTGTTTAAAAAAGTACTCATAATTTGCAAAAAAATTAAGAAAAATTACTTACATTTACACTACAAGCAGTAAGAGATACCATTAAACCTGAATTAAGGGCCATAAAATATTTACTATGAGAGCTAAATTCAAACTAATATGATTTTTGCAAAAAACCCAAATGTACCTAGGAAGATACTGAGATGAACACCTGTTCAATTTAAAATGTTTATATGAAATTAGAGCATATAAAAAATAATAAAAATATCACATACTGGTTATAGCTGTTGCAAGTTAAATAAAAAATTCAATAGCTTTCAGATTGGATATATATTTACAAATATTTTTCTGTGTGTTAATTTTTTTTTTTTGTAATATAAACTTATTTCGGTTTTGCACTTATTTTGATATACTAGTAATCAAAGAAAGAATTTGACAGTTTTTCTGCTTTATTAATCATTATTATTAGATATATGTAGCGATTAATGATTTAATATTTTTATATTGTAATAATTATCAATCCCCTCTTCTTTTAATTTAAAATGCAAGTCAATTTATTTAACTTTTTTGTTTTTCTTATTACTTATTTCTTTAATGCTCTAAAAAATTGCCAATTTTTTTTTTTAAATATATTAAGTTTTTTAGAAAAATATTAACATTAAAGAATTGATCTATTATATTAATATCAAAAAAATAGAACATCATATTACTTTTACAAAATTGTATTTTCTTTTCAAATTTGGCATATTATATGTAATCATGAATAAGTGAATAATGTTATTTAACTAAATTATAGACTAAAAGTACAATCTGGTATGAAAGAAAATTTTAAGAATGTCTGTTATTTTGATAAAATATTAGAAATTGCCATATTGATAGAGCCAGGTTAGTATATTTGTATTTTTATATTAGACTATTTTCATCATCTGAGTATTGAATGTCTTTAGAAAAATTTAGCTTTATTTAAATATTCCAAATACATTCAATTATTAGTAAATAGCACATCAATTATGTTAATATATGCATAACATTTCGAGAGTTATTATTTTTCTCTTTTCTTCAGGTGTTGCTGGCCTGACCAGTGACAGTACTATCATGGAATTCAAACCTGGACCCTTAGATTCTTGAGTATTGAATTTTAAGTTAATGCTCTAACCATCTGAGCCATCCTGCCAAAGGCAACAGTCAGTAGAAATTTCTAAAGACATTCAATAATCATATTAGATGATGGAAATAGTCCTTTATTAAAATTCAACTAGAACACAATCATCACAAACCTTCAGGGAAATATATTAGCATATTGATTGTTTAAACTTTTAAAAGACATTTATAAAACTTTACATTATAAAGTTATAATGCCAATAACAGTTTAGAATTCAAAGAAATAAAATTTTATGTTAAACTTATTGCATGTGCTAATCTTTATTTTTCCACTTAAGATTGTCTTCATCTGATTAAATGAAACTTTTGGATTTATTAAAATACAGAATCAAATTACTTGATTATCTCAATTATATAATTAAAACAAATTGATTGTATATTGACTTGTTGTGGATATATATAGCTTTATTAATGAAGTTGTATGTGTGTGTATCGACTATCCAGTATAGGCAGTGTTACAATACTTCAGAAATAATAATATGCAGAAAAAGAAAATTAGTTTATTATAAGAAGCAATGGACTAATTTGCATTTCAATAAAGTTTAACCTTATGCAAACTAGCAAAGTTGATTTAATGTCTGCTGAACTTTTAATGTTCTTAGAGTGAGAAGTGATTAACCTAAATGTGAAGAAGTAGTAAAATGAAGAAGGGGGAAAGCAAGAGTTGAAAGCAGACTCGGAAAACTCTAAGTGCAGAGTAAACCAGTATTAGTAGCAGAGAAGAGCTCTAGTCATAATCTAATTTAGTCTATCTCAAGAGATGTGTGTAAGCAGTAAGGTGCTTACAAAACTACAGTTGTAAAGATATATATATATATATATATATATATATATATATTGTAACAATATTTTTACATTAATATAAATATGTATTTGTATATAATTATTAAACTAATATAAAAGATATGTATTTGTAACTATAATTTGTAACTATTTTAATATGTCACATTTGTAACCATAATAAATATTTAGATAGGGGAAATTATTAATTATTAGATATATGCCTATCCAACATGTACCATTTGTAACTATATTAATTCATCATAGCATAGATAAAGAAATTATAGAATCACTGTGCCACTTGAAAATATCAGCATTAAAGATTCTTGGTATTTATTTATATATTGGGGCAGTCATCTGAACAATAAAACATACTGGCCATTGTCATCTAATAAAAATAATATTAAATATAGCAACTGAATAAAAGTACCCACTGTGAGATTCCTGGAGTGCCTTATGCTTATCTCCAATACTAGGTTCTTCTAACAAAGAATCCTTCCTATTCTTCTTTCCAAATATATAAGACCATTCATGGTCATATGCACACACGGGTGCTATTCATGACAACTTATAAAAAAATATATTTTATAAAACTAATATTATGAAGTTGGAAAGGGATGATATCACTCTTTATTCAGTTTAGCTAAGTACATGTGTTTTTCCATGAGCGCCACTAGATTGTTTTCAATCTAGATAAGTATCTATTTATAGTGTACTTGAGTTCAAACTCATTCAGTACATATTTATTACACATGACTTGGATGACTATTGAACAAAAATGACATTCTTACATTTTATCTATATTGATAAAATTACAAGATCCCAATATTACCAAAGTTTATACTATAGATCAAAGATTCTTATAGACATTGCTAGCTCATTAGCGTATATTGATGAACAGACATGTATAATCCTATTAATGGCTTCCAAACAAGCATGTGAAGACCATTATTGATATTGATGGCCATTTAACTAGATTATTTATCACAATAAATAATAATGATGATGATGATAATAATATCATAATAATGATAATAATAGTGATATCATAATAATGATTATAATAGTGATGATGATACCAGCCATGGCTTATCAATAAACTCACAACAATAAATTCATCTTTATAAACTTATAGGCATCTATTAAAATTATCATATTTCATACTGGGATTTAATAATACTAATGGTGATGATTGATCATCATGAATCTCTTTGCATAATATTCAATTTTCTATAAACCCCTATTTACTAAAACATATTCATTACGCTAAACGTTAAATTTAATGATTATAATTTATTAATGATGATTGATGGCGATCATAACTTTTATATAGTATTATTTGAAACATTTTTAACTAATAACATGATATCCATCTTTGATGAGGATGATCTAAATTCATGGACACAACACAATTTTAGCTTTCTATGTTGAACTATAATTATCAAAATTTGGTTATTCTCAAGCATAATCCTTAAATACTTAAATATCAACATTCTAGTTTACCTATTATTTTGCGGACGCTTAATATTTGCAAGTGATTGCTCAATATATACGAATGGTAATACTTAATAACTGCGAGCAATGATGATGAAATTAAAATGATAGAATTAAGATAAAAAAAAAACACAATATTCTTAATAATAACTCGGAAACCAATTAAGATATATAATTATATTTTATTAACACTACTACTCTTTCTTTCCTTCTTTAAAGTCAAATCGACAATTAAATAAATGGCTTATTAATATAAAAATTTATATAAGTATAAGCAAATAAACTTAATATATAGGTTTGTCATTTCTTGACATCTTAGAAATAAGCTGACTTAAATCAATATTAGAAAAAAAAATACATATTCTATAAATGCTTATTTAAGAGTTTTCTTACTTATCATATCATAAAATAAATTTCAGGTGAAACTTGTATATGTTATTTCACTTCCATTCAAATGTAATGCCCTATTTTTCAATTTACCATTTTAAACTAATCATATATAACCTATTCTTTGATGTGTTTGGATAAGCAGTTACACATTCACGCATTCGGTAATGTTAACATATATGTTTAAAATGTATACCCATAAATTACATATATAAAAATATCTTTTTCTTTTGCAACCTTATAGCGAAAGAAAATAAAATACATATATTAATTTTTAATATGCAACAAGATAAAATAAAAATAAAAAACATTATAAATGCATATATCTATAGGTTGCTCATTATCATTAACAACTGAAGAACAATTAAAAAAAAAAAACATTTCAACATTACAATATATAATAAAAAAAAAAATAATAAAAAAAAATAATGAAAAATTTAAGTTTAAAGATTTAAACTATGTTTGTGCTATGTTGTGAGATATTGCAAATAACTATAGATAAACAAGTCTTTAATGTTTCTGTATCAAAAAGAAAATTGCTTTGACCAGTAAATTAAGGTTTACTTTTAATAAGTAAAAGAATAAAATCGGTTAAAGAAAGTTCATATTTACCCGTCTACTTTTTACTTCTTATTAATGTCCTGAATTTGAATTTTCAGACTGCTTTTCTTTGCTCACCAACAACAACAACAAAAAAGAAAGTTATTGCAGATACTTTTAAGATAATGCTGAATCAATTGACTTTGCTTGTTTCTTCAATTCCATTATTATTCACTGTTGATTGGCTTCCTTCTACCATTTAAAAAAAATTATTATAAGTACTTTGAATAAGTAGGTACCGGTGGATTTGCTTGTCTCTCTCCTTTAAAAAAAATAATTGCTGTTGACACTTTAGATGATTGAGGTAAATCAACAAAAATTTGATTTATGGCTTCAAACTTGGTTCTACATGGCTGTTATAGATTTTCTTTTCCTCCTATTTCCTCTTCTCCATTCATTCGAAGGTAATGAGCTTTTAATAAGCCAGGAACTAGAAACAAAGCATTCCATATAGCTTGTGTGGTTGGCTTCAAAATCTATCATTTTGTTGGTTATTACTGGATACATGACTTCATAGACAGATCAGCGATTTTGACTCATTCTGTATTAACCAGGAAGCAGAAAAAAATGGTTTAGCAATGCAGAGGCATAGTATTATGCATAACCAAATATGTTAATATCATTTTTATAATTATTACTAACTTCCAATAAATTCAATCTTGTTCCATTTCTCTCCTCTTCTTTAATATTGCTGGAAATTGCTTTATATCAACGCACATTTCATTTGCTCTTTTTTTTTCAACTTTCAAAGAGTGAGAAAAAAAAATTAAAGCGTTCACTCTCTTTTAAAAAAAAATCATCAGAGCTTACATTTCTGCTGAAGAATAATAACAAGGAAGGACCGACTGAGTTGAGTCTCAAAATAATAATCATAATTTGAGTGACTCTCACTCTAAAAAAATTAATGACTAACTCATCATCTCTCTAAAAAAATTTATGACTGACTGATTATCTCTTTAAAAAAATTTATGATTAACTGATCATCTCTCTAAAGAAATTTAAGACTGACTGATTAAAAAATTGTTTTAATCATTTATATCGCGAATTTCAACCAAAGAAAAAAAACATCTGGAAATCTTTATCTTAAAAAAAAAATCAAAGCTTCACAAGTTTGACGTCGGTCACAATCAATAAAGACTTAAAATTGATCGCTATCGTTATCTACATCAAAGCACCTCTTTTGTAAAAATAATCTTAAGATACAGATAACAACAAACCTGGAATCTATAGCCATCAGGAATAAGTGTAAAAGCATCTTTGTGTTTGTACAGATGTATTCATTGTTTCACACGTGTACATTTTTTTTCTTCTTATCTAACAATCTTAACTGCTTTATTTCACACTTTTCTGATTTACTCCATTTTAACAAAATGAAAGTTAAATAAATTTAACACATATTATTTAATAAAAAAAATATTATATAATAAATCACAAAAAGAAGAACTGCTTATTCATAATAATAAATCTATACATATAAATCTCTGTATGTATAAAAGAATAAAAAAAATTTTTTTTTAAATAATTGAATACTATATATATATATATATCTACATTTGCCTCACCCCCAAACAAAAAAAAAATTTTGAATATAAAAAAAAAATTGCTTAGGTCATGAGTGCCATTGGTTTTAGGCTACGTACATTATATGTGCCTTTTACTCCTTCTGACGATTCTAGTACAAATGCATTTTCCCCTTTTCTTTCCTTGAGCATGAATGGCCCTTCATATATATTATAGAACTTTTTGAATGTATGCTTCTGTGGGTCGCTATTTTGCATTTGCTGATGGGAATCATTCCCAGGCCTACCTATATTTGGTTTACTAGGCTTCATGGGATAGTGTCGGCCTAATTGGTTGTTTATAATCCTAATGGTGGAGATCTTATAACTATATCTCTCCTCCATCCTAGAATAACCTTTCATTTTCCTTTCTGCAACTCCCAGGGCATCCAATAGGTCTGCCACTCTCATTGGGGAGTACACATCATCCACTATCATATATATATTCCCAGGCATTCCTATGTTTGGTTTGCCAGGTTTTGTGGGAAATTGTCTGCCTAACTGGTTTGTTCCCATTCTCATATTGGAGACTTTATAGCCATGGCTCTCCTCCTCTCTATGATAACTTTCAGCTATCCTTTTGGTAGCTCCCAATGTCTCAAACTTGTCTGCTACATTTACTGGGGCATATACATCAGCAGCTATCTTTAATTCTAAGAAACTAGCTTTACTGACTACATCTTTCCTGAGGTCAATTTGTTCCTGTACAGTGGCTACCTTTATTTCTAGGTTATGGATCTCACTGTATATATCCTCTTTGGGATTACACTGTTCTTGAACAGCAGCTACCTCATCATTTTCATATGGTTTGACTACAGTCACATAACTCTCTGGCACTATTTCTTGTTCTGGACTGGTCATCTTATTATCAGTTTCTTTACCTAAATCAGTTACTTGATCATTCATTTCTGGTGATGGTTGATCCATCTTATTGTAAAGTCCCGGAGACAGTCCTTTGATAGACTCATGCATTTTTTGGAAGTGCTGATCCAATTTCTGATTCATTTTTTTGAAGTGCTGATCCAACATCTGTTTTATCTCTTGTTTCATTTGGTTCATGCCCTCATTCATTTCCTTCAATTGTGCCATTATCATGGGAAACCACTCTGGGTAACCTTCCTTCATTTCTTCCATGACTACTTCTTTGTCTTGTTCCAAATTACTCTCTTTTTTATATGTATTTATAAACATATAAAATATTTATATTACTTATTTCTGTTCTGCTTTTATTCTGATTGATTTATTATGTTCTCATTTATTCTGTTCTGATTTATTGTTCTGCTCCCTGATTTCCTATACATCCAGAGTCAAACACCTTTATCTGTCCTCATATACCTTAAAATTTTCAACCACTCTTTCTCAGCCATAATTCTCCCCATCAATCTATCTATATCTTTAGTGCCTTTAATTAACTTAACCTCCATCATCACTCCTTTTTCCTTTACCTATATATGATTGATAAAGTATGAGGTCATAGTACTATTTAAAACATTTATTTAAGAAAAAGCTATCTCTGTATTGGTGTGTCCTTTTATGCCATCATTTATCTAGTTTTTCATGCTTTTATAAAGCTTAACTCTCTCTATGCCCTTTTTAATACACTAAGCAAAAAAAAAATTACTTATATAACATATGTGCTAGATTTATAACAGAGTTCACGTCTCAAGTCATTTATATACTCATCTATCCTTCTAGAGATCTGACAGATATTGACAGCCAAAAGAATGAGTAGCAATTCACAATCATGAGATAGACAAAAGAATTCAATCACTGCACTTAAAGCACACAATGCTCCATGAACCCTCAGATGATCACCCCAATTCAATCACTCTAAGCTACTACAACCCATAATAGTTTATTGCAAACATTGTTGCATTGCCCTGCTTACTTCCAAGTCTTAGGGGCTTTAATTTGTCAAATACTGCCTTGCTTATTTTTAAAGTCTTAGAGGCAACAATTATATATCAGTAAAACAAAATACTGCCTTGCTCTCTCTGGAGTCTTAGAGGCGAAATATTATGTATCAGAAAAATTATGCCTTGCTCTCTCTGGAGTCTTAGAGGCGAAATCATGGCAGGCCTACTGTTAACTGCTTCATGATAAAACAACTGATATTATAATCTGGGTTGGAGCAGTGAATGAGATAAATCAATCACCAGTGGCATGAATACATCACATTCTCAAGGCAATGACAAAAATTCTCCATCCATCATCACAACCGTAACACAACCAACCAAACTCCAACAATCAAATATCCAATCCAACCTCCAAAATCATAAATTTTCTATAACACAAACTTTTCAAATATGAACAAAATTATTATTCCACACTTCAAGGCTATTAATATTTCTATGCTTATTTAATTGATAAGCAAAATATATATAAAAAAAAACAGTGTTATTAACTTTAACACATTATAAGTTGTGATATCATTATATTTTAAAAATTGAAACTAAGCTCTATAATGACTGTATTCATTTATCATCATCAAAAATGCAATAACAGTAATCATCATCATCTAAACATCAGGCCAAAATATTTGTATACACTAATAATAAAAAAAATTGCACAGAAAAAAAAAATTCTTTTTTTTTTTTTTAAACTATACATCTGTCATCATTATATACTACCCATCTCTCATGTATGTGGGGTATTTCAAGCCATTATTTGGCTTATTTCGAGCCCTAGTTGGAGCGCCATTTGTGGCGCCCCACGTTGGGCGCCATTTGTAACAATATTTTTACATTAATATAAATATGTATTTGTATATAATTATTAAACTAATATAAAAGATATGTATTTGTAACTATAATTTGTAACTATTTTAATATGTCACATTTGTAACCATAATAAATATTTAGATAGGGGAAATTATTAATTATTAGATATATGCCTATCCAACATGTACCATTTGTAACTATATTAATTCATCATAGCATAGATAAAGAAATTATAGAATCACTGTGCCACTTGAAAATATCAGCATTAAAGATTCTTGGTATTTATTTATATATTGGGGCAGTCATCTGAACAATAAAACATACTGGCCATTGTCATCTAATAAAAATAATATTAAATATAGCAACTGAATAAAAGTACCCACTGTGAGATTCCTGGAGTGCCTTATGCTTATCTCCAATACTAGGTTCTTCTAACAAAGAATCCTTCCTATTCTTCTTTCCAAATATATAAGACCATTCATGGTCATATGCACACACGGGTGCTATTCATGACAACTTATAAAAAAATATATTTTATAAAACTAATATTATGAAGTTGGAAAGGGATGATATCACTCTTTATTCAGTTTAGCTAAGTACATGTGTTTTCCCATGAGCACCACTAGATTGTTTTCAATCTAGATAAGTATCTATTTATAGTGTACTTGAGTTCAAACTCATTCAGTACATATTTATTACACATGACTTGGATGACTATTGAACAAAAATGACATTCTTACATTTTATCTATATTGATAAAATTACAAGATCCCAATATTACCAAAGTTTATACTATAGATCAAAGATTCTTATAGACATTGCTAGCTCATTAGCGTATATTGATGAACAGACATGTATAATCCTATTAATGGCTTCCAAACAAGCATGTGAAGACCATTATTGATATTGATGGCCATTTAACTAGATTATTTATCACAATAAAGGTAATAATGATGATGATGATAATAATATCATAATAATGATAATAATAGTGATATCATAATAATGATTATAATAGTGATGATGATACCAGCCATGGCTTATCAATAAACTCACAACAATAAATTCATCTTTATAAACTTATAGGCATCTATTAAAATTATCATATTTCATACTGGGATTTAATAATACTAATGGTGATGATTGATCATCATGAATCTCTTTGCATAATATTCAATTTTCTATAAACCCCTATTTACTAAAACATATTCATTACGCTAAACGTTAAATTTAATGATTATAATTTATTAATGATGATTGATGGCGATCATAACTTTTATATAGTATTATTTGAAACATTTTTAACTAATAACATGATATCCATCTTTGATGAGGATGATCTAAATTCATGGACACAACACAATTTTAGCTTTCTATGTTGAACTATAATTATCAAAATTTGGTTATTCTCAAGCATAATCCTTAAATACTTAAATATCAACATTCTAGTTTACCTATTATTTTGCGGACGCTTAATATTTGCAAGTGATTGCTCAATATATACGAATGGTAATACTTAATAACTGCGAGCAATGATGATGAATTAAAAT
Organism: Epiperipatus broadwayi; assembly: GCA_028023455.1. Taxonomy (NCBI): domain Eukaryota; kingdom Metazoa; phylum Onychophora; class Udeonychophora; order Euonychophora; family Peripatidae; genus Epiperipatus; species Epiperipatus broadwayi. The sequence continues at coordinate 29,625 of JAQFVV010008409.1, forward strand.
GATAGAATTAAGATAAAAAAAACACAATATTCTTAGTAATAACTCGGAAACCAATTAAGATATATAATTATATTTTATTAACACTACTACTCTTTCTTTCCTTCTTTAAAGTCAAATCGACAATTAAATAAATGGCTTATTAATATAAAAATTTATATAAGTATAAGCAAATAAACTTAATATATAGGTTTGTCATTTTCTTGATATCTCAAAATAAGCTGACTTAAATCAATATTAAAAAAAATACATATTCTATAAATGCTTATTTAAGACTTTTCTTACTTATCATATCATAAAATAAATTTCAGGTGAAACTTGTATATGTTATTTCACTTCCATTCAAATGTAATGCCCTACTTTTCAATTTACCATTTTAAACTAATCATATATAACCTATTCTTTGATGTGTTTGGATAAGCAGTTACACATTCACGCATTCGGTAATGTTAACATATATGTTTAAAATGTATACCCATAAATTACATATATAAAAATATCTTTTTCTTTTGCAACCTTATAGCGAAAGAAAATAAAATACATATATTAATTTTTAATATGCAACAAGATAAAATAAAAATAAAAAACATTATAAATGCATATATCTATAGGTTGCTCATTATCATTAACAACTGAAGAACAATTAAAAAAAAAACATTTCAACATTACAATATATAATAAAAAAAAAATAATAAAAAAAAATAATGAAAAATTTAAGTTTAAAGATTTAAACTATGTTTGTGCTATGTTGTGAGATATTGCAAATAACTATAGATAAACAAGTCTTTAATGTTTCTGTATCAAAAAAGAAAATTGCTTTGACCAGTAAATTAAGGTTTACTTTTAATAAGTAAAAGAATAAAATCGGTTAAAGAAAGTTCATATTTACCCGTCTACTTTTTACTTCTTATTAATGTCCTGAATTTGAATTTTCAGACTGCTTTTCTTTGCTCACCAACAACAACAACAAAAAAAAAAGAAAGTTATTGCAGATACTTTTAAGATAATGCTGAATCAATTGACTTTGCTTGTTTCTTCAATTCCATTATTATTCACTGTTGATTGGCTTCCTTCTACCATTTAAAAAAAAATTATTATAAGTACTTTGAATAAGTAGGTACCGGTGGATTTGCTTGTCTCTCTCCTTTAAAAAAAATAATTGCTGTTGACACTTTAGATGATTGAGGTAAATCAACAAAAATTTGATTTATGGCTTCAAACTTGGTTCTACATGGCTGTTATAGATTTTCTTTTCCTCCTATTTCCTCTTCTCCATTCATTCGAAGGTAATGAGCTTTTAATAAGCCAGGAACTAGAAACAAAGCATTCCATATAGCTTGTGTGGTTGGCTTCAAAATCTATCATTTTGTTGGTTATTACTGGATACATGACTTCATAGACAGATCAGCGATTTTGACTCATTCTGTATTAACCAGGAAGCAGAAAAAATGGTTTAGCAATGCAGAGGCATAGTATTATGCATAACCAAATATGTTAATATCATTTTTATAATTATTACTAACTTCTAATAAATTCAATCTTGTTCCATTTCTCTCCTCTTCTTTAATATTGCTGGAAATTGCTTTATATCAACGCACATTTCATTTGCTCTTTTTTTTTTCAACTTTCAAAGAGTGAGAAAAAAAAATTAAAGCGTTCACTCTCTTTTAAAAAAAAATCATCAGAGCTTACATTTCTGCTGAAGAATAATAACAAGGAAGGACCGACTGAGTTGAGTCTCAAAATAATAATCATAATTTGAGTGACTCTCACTCTAAAAAAATTAATGACTAACTCATCATCTCTCTAAAAAAATTTATGACTGACTGATTATCTCTTTAAAAAAATTTATGATTAACTGATCATCTCTCTAAAGAAATTTAAGACTGACTGATTAAAAAATTGTTTTAATCATTTATATCGCGAATTTCAACCAAAGAAAAAAAAAACATCTGGAAATCTTTATCTTAAAAAAAAATCAAAGCTTCACAAGTTTGACGTCGGTCACAATCAATAAAGACTTAAAATTGATCGCTATCGTTATCTACATCAAAGCACCTCTTTTGTAAAAATAATCTTAAGATACAGATAACAACAAACCTGGAATCTATAGCCATCAGGAATAAGTGTAAAAGCATCTTTGTGTTTGTACAGATGTATTCATTGTTTCACACGTGTACATTTTTTATCTTCTTATCTAACAATCTTAACTGCTTTATTTCACACTTTTCTGATTTACTCTATTTTAACAAAATGAAAGTTAAATAAATTTAACACATATTATTTAATAAAAAAAATATTATATAATAAATCACAAAGAAGAACTGCTTATTC
>JAQFVV010008410.1:0-31933 GCA_028023455.1 Epiperipatus broadwayi
CTCGTGAATGTACTTCATTAAAGGCAAACAGAATCTAACTATTAGTTTAAAAATCTTATAATTTTGAAAATTATAATCGATTTCCGATTATAAGAAAAGACGCTGTTAACAAAGTAAGTTTTTTTTTATTATTTTGTCCTAAGAAAATCTAGTCATCTAGTTGAAATGGCGTCTGCAGATAACAATTGCGTTATTATTATTATTATTATTATTATTATTATTATTATTATTATTATTATTATTATTATTATTATTATTATTATTATTATTATTATTATTATTATTATTATTATTATTATTATTATTATTATTATTATTATTATTATTATTATTATTATTATTATTATTATTATTATTATTATTATTATTATTATTATTATTATTATTATTATTATTATTATTATTATTATTATTATTATTATTATCTTTTAATGAAAGAATCAGAAATAATTTCAACTGTAGGAATCTATTTTAGTGTTATTATCCTTTTATACCAAAGCTTTATTTAAAATAAATTATTAATTTAATTAATATTGAAAAAAAAAATTATTCTCGAAATTAAATTTTTACTAAAAGAAATGATTTAGATTTTTAACTGTAGTTTTATTAATTATATTTCAGTATATTTATTTATTCTCCAAGAGTCTATATAAATATATTTTTAAATAGTTAATAATAGAAAACTATATTCTAGTACAGCTGTATAGTTGTAATAAGTAATGCAATGTATATAAATTTATGTTAATGCAAATATAACAAGAACATTTAAATTATGAAATCAAATAGAGTAAGATATTATTTGTTATAAAAGGATCCTAAAATAAAATTAAAAAATACAGTTTTTATGGTTTTAATATTATTGTATATATAATAAGCAAATTTAATGGTTAAAACTACATGTCTAAAGTAAAGCAGATGTATAGTTGACATTATATTGAAAATTAATTTATATATATACACCTGGTTCTCATTTTATGTTGTAGATAGGTTTCCAAGAAAACCCACATTAAAAAAATCGCACAAAAATAGACTTAACTTATCTTGAAAAATGGGGGATAGGTTCTGTAATTTTCAGAAATGGCATAAAAGTAAAGAAACAAGAAAAAATTACTTTAAATTCACATTACAATATAAGGGAAAAAGTATGACTAATAAAAATATCAAATATTTGAAAAAAAATGATACAAGACAAACTTTTTTAATTTTTTTTATTAGCTACACTATTTAATTTTTATATTTTTTATACATATTTTAATCATTATCACTATTTGATGATATGTGGTTTGTTTGTAAACTGGCAAGAAATAAGATTCATCACAAGTGGAAGTACAACCAACACCACCTTCAGTCTTGTGATGTGGTTTTCTGTTAACAATGTAGTCTATGATTAAACTTTGAGATGATGATTTTACTAATTATTTATAAAGCTTTTGATATCTAGACATATAACTATTTAGCTCTAGTTGGAATTTAAGAGGTTGTTTTTTGCAGAAAACTCTCAGATTTCAGCATTTTCTGAAGTTTGTCTTTCTCTCACACATCAACCTAAAATTTATAATTAACTGATTTCTACTACTCAAATAAATTTTAAATGTTCAAATTTTGTTTCTATATTAAAAAAATGAGATCACAATCAAAACAAAAAGATTATACATTATCATTAAAATATTATTTTCAGTTTACAAAATCAATGAAATATTCATTATTTATTTTAAAAATCTAAGATTATTTATTTATGTTATATCTAACAAAATCCATTTTAAAAAAAATTTAAAATTTTTGAATATTTATTGCGATATTTTTATACATAAGTATAAATCTATTATTATAATTTACTCATTAGTATAAGTAGGTTATTTATATTGAAGCTAAGATTCTAAATACAGCTTCAGGCCATATTCATGTTAGCAGCTAATATAACATTATATTTTTGGAAAAAAAATGTATATCAAGTCAAAATAAGGTATTAATAATTTAAATTATTTGATATCTAATAAATGTAGTGAGCTATAAAAGATATTAAAAAGAAACATGAATCACATAACTTCAAAATCACATTAAAATGAGACCACAGTGTATATAAATTAATAAAAGAAGTCATAAAGTGTGTAATTTGCTTTTAAGCTTACATTTAATAATCACTAAATGGAGCTTACCAGAAGCTCTAATCAAACTTTATAAGTGCCAAAAAAGAAAGAATTCAAAATCTTTATCAGAAAGATCCTATCTCCAAACCAATTGGTTTTCAGCTGGGTACTCACCTTTGTGGAGCACTGGGACTCTACAAACTAGATCTAAAATACTAACTCAAAAGTCAGCACTTATAAAACATATTATTATCAATATAAAAGCCTGAATTTTTCAGACATGTAAATGTTTTCAAATCTAGTCTTACAAAACAGATAGCTATATGGGTCTAAATTTAGCCCTGTTTTACCATATAGTATTACCCTCTGCAATATAGCATTGCAAAAGCCTTCAAAGATACAATTATAATAATTATTAAAACAAGTCATAAATTGAATAACTTGCTTTTTAGCTTGAATTTAATGATCACTAGATGGAGCTTACCAATAGCTCTAATCAAGCTTTATTTTATAAGTGCCTAAAGAGAAAGAATTCAAAATTCTTGTCAGAAAATCTCTATCTCCAGACCAATTGGTTTTGAGCTTGTCACTCACATCAGTGGAGTGATGGGACTCTAGAAACTAGATCTAAAATACTAACTAAAAGTCAGCACTTATAAAACACATTACTATCAATTTCAAAAATTGAAAAAAATTCAGGCTTTTAAATTGATAGTAATATGTTTTATAAGTGCTTACTTTTGAGTTAGTACTTTAGATCTTGTTTGTAGAGTCCCAGCATTCCACTGAGGTGAGCCACAAGCTTGAAAACAATTGGTCTGGAGATAGTGACTTTCCAATAGAGATTTTGAATTTTTTCTCTTTTGGTACTTATAAAATAAAGCTTGATTAGAGCCATTGGTAAGCTCCATTTAGTGATCATATATATATATATATGATTTATTTTTGTTTAACGGTTGTTGAAAAATATTTTTTAAAGAACTTTATTTTTGTAGTTTTTATTTTTATTTTTATAATCTTCTTTAAAAAAATAAAAAAATGAATGTTGTTTACTTTCAATTTTTTTTTTGAAAAGAAGATATTGATATTATTACCAATATATTTAAAAAAAAACCAAAACTCAAAGTATAAGTTCTTTTTTTTTTTGTAATAAATATAGCAAAAATAATTAATATAAAAATAAACAAACATGTATACATTCATCATTTCAAACCCTTATTTATTCATTGTAGAATAAAGGTCTGTCCATGTTTAATTCACCTTTTCTAATCTCTAGTCTCTCTTCTCCACATCACCCTGATCCATTTTTTTATCACACATGTTATCTCTTTTTTAAGTTTTTTACAATATCATGAAATCCAGTTAAAAATTTGAACTATCCACCTATTATCATCTATTTTAATAATAATTCCAGCCCAGCTCCGCTTCTGTCTCAATGTTTTTGATGACGTATCACCAATTTAATCTTTCACTGATGCATTTCATTTGTGATCTTGTTGTGTTTGGTGTGAATTACCGACCCAACTCAAAGAAAAATAATACAAATACCTGAGTTACAATTAATTTAATCTTTATTATATTCACAAATATATACAATAAATAATGTAGCTATAATGTGAACTTTTGGATCTGGGTTGTGTGGTTCTACTGCTTCCAGCTACACCTGATAGCTTGTATCATAGATAGGTGGTATGACTTTCCACCTGTACAAGATAAGTTTGCCCTGAATCCACAGTAGCCATAGCAAAATCCAGTCCCTCCATTGACTTGTCTAGCTACATAGGAAAATTAGCACATAGCTATCATGGGGAGGTTTACTGCTATTCATGTTAGCAGAGTTTCACTGGGAGAATGTGTATTGTCTTTGTAGGTTAGACAGACATTCTCTTCATTCTCACAAAAGGCTGACTATGTATAGCCAGATTCCTGACCTTACTAAAAACATTCGGATTCAGTGAACTTCCTTGCTTATTGGCCTGTATTAATCATTGGCTATGTGTTTAGCTGTACATCAGTCTATTGGCCAGAAACAAACAATGCTTAATCCATTCATATAAGAACAACTAAAATACAAGGAATAAATTCTTTATGTTTTCTTATTCAAATTAAAAATAAATCATAGATATAATAAAATATAATTACTAACAACAAAATGATATATAACAATAGCTGTAATATAGTTATCCGATCATCACAAATAAAACATATAAAGGCTCTTTTTGGCAATTTTTAAATTTTTGCTCTTTTCAATATGGCTTAATTACAAAAATAACTTATACTGCATACATAGTGACATCTACCAGCTCTATATAAAATTAACACAAGCCTATAATTATATTCAAATATAACAACATATATTATACAACCCTCCATTCATTTTTCATTATCCAATTATTAGTTAAATTAATTGATGTTTTATAAATGTTCATACAATTATTTTTGTTATAATTAATGTAATTGGTTTTATATATTTTCCTTCTATTATTTTCTTTAATATAATTTAATGGACTTATATTCTTAACACAATTTATTCTATGTCCATATTTTAAGTAATGAACATATAATGCAGATCTGTTATCTCTTCTATTAATAGCATTATTATGTTCTTTAGCCCTTTCTTCTAATTTTTTTGCTGTATGTCCATAATAAACCTTACTGCAAACCCCACAAATAATTTTATATACTATACCCTTTTTATATTTTATATCATCTTTTATTTTATAATTCCATACTAATATATCAAGAGTTTTACTGTTTGACCATCCTATTCTAATATTTTGATCTATATAATTTTTATTTTTAATAATGTATTATAAATTTTAGGAACATATGAAAGTTTTACCCATTTTATATGTTCTGGGTCACTATTATTACCCAAATTATTTTGTTTATAATTAAAGAATATATTTCTAATGTTTCTAGGGTTGTATCCATAACTAGTATATAACTTTATGAATTTCTCTTTTTGCAAAGTAGCTATCTTCCTATCTGTGTTATATTTATCAATTTTGTTTTTAAAATTTTTAATAACTGCCATTAGATTTGTGGTTTTATATTCTAAGGATTATATAGATAGGATAGAGTGTGAAATAAAAAAAGGATATAAAAGGTTATCAAAAGATCCTATTAACATGATAAAAAATAAATATATAAAATTATTACAAAAGATGGAAGGGAAAAAATTATTAATACAAATCAATATAAACAGTTATATCTTTCTTATGAGAACCCATATTTATTTACTAAGGTAAAAACTCATAAAGAAAATAATCCATTGAGATTATTATTTAATTTTACTAATTTTATTCTACAAAGATTTTGTATTTAAATAAGTGGATGGTAAATATTATTGGTTATGGGGAGTTTTGCATAAAAATACAGAGGCTATTATAAATAAGTTAAATATGATAAAATTGAATAGAAACCAAAGTATATTTGTAATGGATATTGAAAAGATGTATCCTAGCATTCCAAGAACAAAAAGTATAGAAATATTAATACAGAAGTTATATATGCATATTAATGATATAGAGGTAATTAATATTATTGAAGAAGGTTTAATTTTGATACATAATAGTTTGTATTTTAAATATAATAGTGAATATTGGAATATACATAAGGGGTGGGTAATGGGGTGTGCAATTAGTGGATTAATGTCATCAATATTCATCAATGAAATGGAAATGAAAATTGTTAATAGTAGAATAGAAAATCAAGATATAATACATTACTTTAGATATGTTGATGATATATTAATAATTGGTAATAAAAGTGCTATAAAGAAAACATACAATGCACTTAATAATAATATGGATAATATAAAATTTACAATTATAAAAATTGATGTCAAAATAAAATATTTAGATGTAGAGATAGAGATAGATGATAATAATATAATTAAATTAAAACACTCCATTAAAGAAGATAAATTAAGGAAAATAATTTTTATGGATTCACAACAGGCATGGATACAAAAAATGGCAGTTATTAAAAATTTTAAAAACAAAAATGATAATTATAACACAGATAGGAAGCTAGCTTTGCAAAAAGAGAAATTTATAAAGTTATATACTAGTTATGGATACAACCCTAGAAACATTAGAAATATATTCTTTAATTATAAACAAAATAATTTGGTAATAATAGTGACCCAGAAAATATAAAATAGGTAAAACTTTCATATGTTCCTAAAATTTATAATACATTATTAAAAAATAAAAATTATATAGATCAAAATATTAAAATAGGATGGTCAAAAAGTAAAACTCTTGATATATTAGTAGGGAATTAAAAAATAAAAGATGATATAAAATATAAAAAGGGTATAGTATATAAAATTACTTGTGGGGTTTGCAGTATGGTTTATTATGGACATACAGCAAAACAATTAGAAGAAAGGGCTAAAGAACATAATAATGTTATTAATAGAAGAGATTACAGATCTGTATTATATGTTCACTAGTTAAAATATGGACATAGAATAGATTGTGTTAAGAATATAAGTCCATTAAATTATATTAAAGAAATTAATACAAGGAAAATATATGAAACCAATTACATTAATTATAACAAAAATAATTGTACGAATATTTATAAAACATCAATTAATTTAACTAATAATTGGATAATGAAAAATGAATGGAGGGTTGTATAATATGTGTTGTTATATTTAAATATAATTATAGGCTTGTGTTAATTTTATATAGAGCCGGTAGATGTCACTATGTATGAAGTATAGGTTATTTTTGTAATTAAGCCATGTTGAAAAGGGCAAAAATTTAAAATTTGCCGAAAAAAGCTTTTATATGTTTTATTTATGATGAATATATAACTATATTACAGCTAATGTTATATATCATTTTGTTGTTAGTAAATATATTTTATTATATCTATGATTTATATATAAGAACAAATCTGATAGTCCACTTCTGAGATAAGGGAGGACTATAACTCTCCCCAGATAAAAATTAGCCCTAGAGGACATAGTGATTCAGGTATGCTGGAGGATGACTGATTCACTTTGATGTTTGTTGTGGTATGCTGTCTTCGATTTGTTGGTCCTCCTTTCTTGCACTGACTGTCCCTGTAGACTCACTCATTGTGTCTCTATCTGTATAATCCAGTGTAGTTGATTTCGATGGTGATGATGCTGACATCCATCTGCTGTTTTGACTACAATGATATGCAGTCCTTTTTGTTGGATTACAACTGTTGGTATACATTTAATGGGTTTTCTCTACATCCTGTATAGCACTTTAATCTGCAAAGCCAGTGGTGTTCTAGTAATCCTGGTGTTCCAGTTTCCTATATTCATTTTTGTTGTCAGCACTGTGACTCTTTATATATATATATATATATATATATATATATATATATATATATATATATATATATATATATATATATATATATATATATATATATATATATATATATATATATATATATTATTTCTGTGACATCTTCTGAGAAAATATTTCATTTAAATCTTAATTAGACTTTTATATGAGATTCCATCTTCATGATATTTTGTCATATATTTTAAATATCTAGACCTAGAAAATATAAAGCATCCACCCAGAAATGTCAGAAATAAAGTAATATTTGTATATATTTTGTCTTATCAAATGTATTATCAATAATGTATCGCAATCTATTTTCAGGAATATAACGGCATGAAAATAGCATTAATAAGACACATTTAATCGAAGGACGTCTCCAGAGTATAATTCAATCACCACCTTCCCTATTTATATATATATTGAAAGCATTAATACCAATGTTATGTAAATCTTTATAAGAATGATTGGCATGTTAATGCCACACCAAAGCAATTGTTATTCATCATCACTGTATGTATATAATTGTTTGTAAAGAGCATATGATAACCGCATAGGTGATTAACATTACATAACTACCTAACGCTATGGCAGCCCCCTCTCATTAGTACACATTCCCATGCATATAACTTGTATAGTATATTCATGTTTGTTGTATTACTAAAATATTTTTTCAATTGTTTAAGTCATTCGAATCACTTCATTCTCCACTTCAATTATATAAATGTTCTTATCTTACATTCCCAGGTTTAGAAATAGGGTTCAAACCCCTAGCTAAGAATAGTTAAGTAATTGTTTCTAGTTTTAAGTTAGTTAAAATATACTTTTAGCCAGGACAGTATAATATTAAAATGTTGAGTCCCTAGTTTTCTCCGTTGTGTGTGCGGGTCGGTGTAAAGGAAGAAATTCCAATGTATCATCGTGTATGTTGTTCATTAAATTATTGATTTGGGAAATAGGGAATAGGTTCAAACTGAGAATGGTCTTTGACCTATTTGTCTTGGGCTTGACTGAATTTGAGATACTTTCCCTAAACTCCAGGTCGTGTTAAATGGATATATATATATCTTGAAATAGCGTTAATGGAAAACATATTTTAAGCTTAAGAAATAGTTATTAACTGTTAAATTACTGGAACTATTTACCGTGGAGACTACATTTATATTAACTCAACTTAACTAATGTTTTATGTTAGCTTATTTTAACCTATAAAATGGATTTCCTTTGTTAATGATATAAAATTAAAAATAATATTTCTCATTAAGGTGTGTTATTCTGAAGTAATCATATTTATATTTTTCCTTTGTAACAAAATGAAAGAATAAAAAAAAGTAATAATTTAAAATAAGCACCACTACAATAATGTTATTCTTTTTTTAATGTAAATAAAATATAAATTAAAAATTGAGTTCGTATTTTTAAGATAACATCATTTACCAAATTTCTTTGGCCTCTACTTATAATAACTAATTTATATATATATATATATATATATATATATATATATATATATATATATATATATATATATATATATATATATATAATTTACCCTGAGATACTCAATATAACACTTAATGTATTTTGAAACTAATTTTTGATACAGTTTATTCTAACATTAAGAAAAGATAAACAGAGCAAAACTCTCCATACAGTATTGCCACCTGTGCTGAACAGAGTAATCAATGGATGCCAGAAGGCTTGCACATAAAATCCCTATCTAATGCCTACTCATCCAATATCCCCAGATTAGTTTCTGGCTTTTGGCCTTCGTCAGTGAGGAGCTTTGGATCTGAGAGCACTGCATCTAGATCTTAGGATCTAATGCAACCCTCTAGAAACCACCTTTTATCTCTACTTAACTACAAAACTATGAGAATGAAATTGAAAACACAAAAAATATTTTCAATCTAAGCTCAATAGCTTATATAGTCATATGGGTCTGAACTCAGTTCAGCACCCATACATTTTGGTGTCTTTGGCTCTTTGTTGATCACATTTCCTATACTAGCACATTAATTGTTGATAAACAGAGCAAAACTCTCCATACAGTATTGCCACCTATGCTGAACAGAGTAATCAATGGATGCCAGAAGGCTTGTGCATAAAATCCCTATCTAATGCCTACTGATCCAATATCCCCAGACTAGTTTCTGGCTTTTGGCCTTCATCAGTGAGGAGCTTTGGATCTGAGAGCACTGCATCTAGATCTTAGGATCTAATGCAACCCTCTAGCAACCACCTTTTATCTCTACTTAACTACAAAACTATGAGAATGAAATTGAAAAGATAAATATATTGAAATATTAGATTTTTTATTTTCAAATGTAATTTGGATTCAATAATATATCATTTATATTTCTAATTACATTTATCTAATATTTAAATCTCATTAATTTACATGAGAGGGTTTTTTAATATATTGTAAGGCTTAAACCTGCATTTATATGTGTAATATAGGCGGGATTCGAATTTGACTTTCACACATCCCACCACTCTCAGTACCATCTCATATTGCTGACCCACTTGGTCACATACATGTTGAAAAGATACATAATCACCAATATATGTATTTCATGCTAAACCAGCAATCATCAGTTGGTCTAGATTACTATCCTCACACACACACACACACACACACACACACATATATATATATATATATAAAATCAATTCTCAGCCTTATATTAAGATAGCCAATCTTCATACTTTAATGAACAGGCTTCAAAATATTCCACCTCACAACTTTTCAGCCTTCCATTTCATTGAAAATCTGATGATGGAACGTTCAAAGCCCTTGTTAGTGCCAAGGTTGACATCCTACCCATGTTGACATACTATTCATTCTGACCCCTCTTGATAGTGTTTTATATTTAAAGTTCAATTATAAATAATGCATTATTATACATTTATCTTTTTTAAATATTCAGTTAATAAAGTATGTTAAAAATTAGAAAGAAAGAAAATGTTATGAAATTTTGTATATTCAAGAAAATTTAAAGAAATTTATAAACATGGTTAAAGGTTTAACACAATTAAGGCAAATGGACATTGGTAGATTATTGAAAACTTTAGAGTTATAATTTGAAAATAAAAGGAAATGATTATAATTGTTTTTTTTTTTTAAGATTATTTGTAAATATACTTATATTATGAAAAAAAAAGAGATTCAAATAAGTTTAAAATTTTTTAGGTACATATATGTATTTTATTAATTTTACTTATTTATTAGGTTGATTGCTGTAGGATAGTTGGTCATGTAATTGAGTAAAAAGAAACATCTTGAAAAGAAAGATTCCATTAAGGAATGAAAGCTGAGTTGACTTTTTTAAAAATTATGTATAGTTAGTTAACTGTTTCAATTTTGTTTGAATTTGGTTATTTTTAATCTTCTTTAAACTAATATTAATTCATAGGCCTAAATTAATTTACTTCAACCTTATGTTTCACAATTATGGCTTACCTAAATTTGGGCAGCATAATTGTGCTGAACTTTTTTCTTACAGTTACAACTTAAATACAGGTATATATTATATCTGTGGAGGTTAGATGTAATCATAGGAAAGACTAAAGAGTTGGTTAATGAAATAGATTGAACCTATCTATTAAACTTTGAAGTTATCAGACGAAGCACTAAATTACATATATATGTGAGGTATGATGATCTGTAACAACTGATGAGTGCTGGTTCAGCATGATATACATATATGAAATACATATATGTTTGTGTAGTTATGGAAAATATTTTATTCTCTAATAGCTTTTTTCCAAATATTGTTATTTTCTTCAATTCATCCTTTTCACTTATGCTCTTAGGTCTTTTAAAAATCTTTATATCTTCCCTTGCCATTCACATTGTTCAATTTTTGCCAGAATATGTTTTGATTAAAATTGATGTCATGGTTAGTTAATGTAATGTTTGAATAAATGGCTGATGAATTTGATTTATCTCTAAGTAACAAAATGTGTTCTTTTTTTCTTTTCTTTATTCTATGATTTGTCTGTCCCATATATAAATGTAAACAAACTACACATGGAATTTCATATACACTATAACACTTCATAGGAATTTTATCTTTAGGGCATGGAAGCACTTCATTATATATTTAAATGTAGTATAAACTGTGTATATTATTCTTTTAAACAGCACCAATTTTAACAATTACTTTTTTTATTCATGGCAGAACAGTCTTAATTTTTGAAGTATTGAAATATTTTTATTATTATATAATAATCCTTATTAATAATTCTGTGATTAAAACTATTATGAAGAAACATTTTTAATAGCATACACTTGTTGGTCAAAATGGCTGTTATCAGCAAGTCTCTTAAATCTATCTACCAATGACTTTACCACTGAAAATTATTGTGCTGGATATTGATGAGAAGAAAAATGTAGATATATCCCAAAGTGTCCTTGCTTTCCATATGGAGCATGAGATAAAGAATCATCTTTTTTCTTTTAAATAAAACTTCTAAGAGTAAAAATTTATTATTTTCCATTTCCATAGTAAATTTGAAGTTGTTGTAAAAAGAGTTTAAAAAAAATAAAAATTCATTGAGAGCATGTTTACAATGAGGCCAAATAACAAAGTTATCTTCAGCATATCTTAGCCATGCATATGGTTTTTTTTAATGCCGATACCAATTTTTTTCCCAACTTCTACATAAAACTAGAAACTCATGCTGGAGAAATTGGTGTTCCCATAGACAAATTTCATGTTTGTTTATACATTTGATGATCAAAAACAAAAAAAAAAAATGTATTTAGTACAGTGTTCAATAAAACTCACAACAAAATGAGGCAATTGAATATTTTTCAAAACTTCAAGAGCTTCCTTTACAAACAATATCATTTTTAATTCATTTAATATCTGGGATAAACTTAAAAAAATAATTTTCAACATTAAAATAACATGACATATCTGTTAAATGTCTCTGTAAAAAAGAAGATAGAAAACGAGCTAGTGTATGTGTTGGAGAAACAATTGCACTTACAATTGTTCTCAGTGGAATATCTGGTTTGTGGATTTTTGATAAACTGTAGAACTTTGGATAAGAAGATTTTAGGTGTAATATAGTTCTTAGTTTTGAAATCTAAATCAGTAGCATAAATTAATGTTTTCATTTGTTTTTTCAAGATATATCATAATATATCTCTCTATATTTTTATATTAAACCCTTTTTACAACAACATCAAATTTATTATGGAAGTAGAAAATAATAAATTTTCATTTTTAATGTTTTCATTGAAAGTAAAATTATGGCTCTTTATTCCATGATATAAATAGAAAGCAAACAAACACTGGGAGATATATTTGTATATTGGAATATTTCCATCATATAATATGAGTAATAATGTCTTTAGAAAAACTTAACTTTATTTAAGTATTCCAAATACACCCAACTGTTAGCTTTTACACATAGGCTAGTATATGTACAATGTTTCCAGAAGTATTATTCTCTTCTCTTCACCAGATGTTGCTTACCTGACCAGTGTCCTTATATTCTTGAGTATTGAATTTAAAGGTAAAGTTCTCACCAACTGAGCCATCCTGCCAAAGTCAACAATCAGTAGAAAGTTCATATACTTATCTATGAGGTACTTTCTGATTTGTCCACTTTTTCCCAAGACAAATTTAATTAGTGGGTTTCATACATTATAAATAGTCACACAAGGTTAACCTATAGGATTGCTTGCCAATGTCATGTGAGCAGCAGGTGAAGAAATCAGGAGCAACATCATAGATGAGTTTATAAAAGACTACTAATTGTTGTCTTTGGCAGGGTGGCTCAGTGGGTTAGAGAATTACCTTTAAACTCATTACTCAAAAATCTAAGAGTCCAGGTTTGATTCCCATGCCAGTACTGCCACTGGTTATGCCTACAAAATATGAAGAAGAGAGGAGAATACTACTTTTTGGAATGTTGTGCATATACTAACACAGGTGCTATTTACTAATAGGTGAATGTATTTGGGTTATTTAAATACATTTTTCTAGACATTTAATACTCATATTAGATGATGGAAATGGTGTAATATATTAATACAACTAAAATACCATCGTCACAAATCTTCGTAAAATCACTGGGAGATATCTACATTTTTTCTTTCATCATTATCCAGTATAAATATTTTCCATGGCAAAGCAATTGTTAGATGGCCATTTTCACTAAAATATTTATGCTACTAAAAGAATTCTTCTTCTTAATGATTTTGACATATGATTAGTAATAGGTTTTTTTTTTATATAATAAGAAGAAAAAAAAAGATTTTGATACTTCAAAAATTAAAACTGTTGTGCTATATATAAAAGGAATAACTGATAAAATTTGTAATGTTTTAAAGAAAAATATTATCCATGCACTTTGTACTACATTTAATAAAGTTAATGAAATATTTTCACACACTGAAGTAATGATTCCTTTGGAATAATCATAATATATATATGAAAATCCATGTTGAGCTTGTTTACATTCATACATTGGACAGACCAATCATACAATAAAGATAAGAAAAGAAGAACGCATGTTGGCAGTTAGAAAAAAATCCCATTCTTCAGCCTTTTATTCACACATTAAATTAATTAATCATGACATCAATTTTAATAATACACATATTGTGCAAAAATTTGAACAGCATGATCAGAGACTACTCAGGGAAGCTACATATATTTTTAAAAGGCCTAAGAGTATAAATGAAAAGTGTGAATTGAAAAAATAACAATATTTGGCAAAATCTGTTGGAGAATACAATATTTTTTAAAACTCCTCAAGCAATATAATGTGAGAATAAAGAGAAAAGAAATATCTTTTAGTCTCACCATACACATTCTTATGATTTGAGAAAGAAAAAGCTCTGAAAAAAGTAATCAGATATTTGGCTATTATATTTTTCCTACATAGAAGTTCTCCCCCCCCCATATATATATATATATATATATATATATATATATATATATATATATATATATATATATATATATATAAGAGAGAGAGAAAGATCCTTGAGCAATATTAACTTTATTATCTATGTAATACAGAGAAATGCAGTGCAATTTTAAAGTTATAATTGCAGTTTCGAAGTTATAATTGACAAATTGCTGGTTTGCTTTCAAAATAGGTTAGATTTACATGTTTAACTAGATTTATTTAAACTTCTTTGTATTAATAATTTCAATCTTTATAGTGTTGTTGCAATCTTGAGTTTTTATATGGACATACTTTGATTGTTGATTGTTAATGATATTGGTATTATTTAAGTATTGACTGTCTTTATATATATATATATATATATATACAAATATAGACTATTGAACTACATATGCATATATATATATATATATATTGCATATGTAGTTCAATAGTCTGTATTTGTGAAAAAAATATGTTTAGTTAAAATTAGAAAGTATTATTATATATAAATTCTTACATTAAAATAATCTACTTTAGATATACTATGAAACGTAAGTTAGATCCGTTTGATGGACTGATTTGTTCCATTGCTAATTTACTTTTACTTTAATGACTATCAATATGTTAAAAAAACATTGGATTGTTAAAATTTTGTAATCTTTGTCTAATTTGAAATTTTGTATTTTTATTCACCTGCTCACATATGTGAATGGAAATATATGCATACAAACATTTAATTAAATAAGCAAATACTTATAATTAGTGTGGTCTTATATTGGCCTATTTCCAAAAATCTATCAGTAAGTGTTTGATGTATAGAAAATTTTATACTTTATTTAATCTTTTCAAATATGCACAACTTATTGGTAATGACACACAAATAGACAATACAGGTTAATAATTACACAATCTTTCTAATAGTATTAATCTTCACTCTTCTTCAGATATTGTAGGCTTGACCAGTGGCAGTATTGCATAGGAGTCAAGCTTACACTTTGCTTGCTTTGAACTTTAATATTAATATTAATTTCAAGGCAAACACTCTAACAAACTGAGTTATTATCTTAAAGGCAACAGATAGTACAAATTTTATATATTTATTATATTATGGTTGGTTCAAATCCATCTGAGTCCTTCAATTTTTAATAGTTTTGCCTAAGAACAAGGTTAATTAGAGTCTTGCAAACATTGTGTATTGCTACCTTGGGCTGACTTTAGGATTATTTGCCATTGCCAAGTGACCAGATTTCTTGAAATTTTTTCTTTGCATCATTTCCTCTCTATCCAATATTTTTGTATTTTCCCAATTGAACATATGGATTTTTAATACATACATAGTCTGCTGCTGTAGACATATCTGCTTTTTTAACCATTAGTTTGGGTTGTTTTAATTGCTTTTCAACAGCGCATCAGGTCTCACCACTATACTTCCTATAACATTCACATTGTATTTTGTAGCGGCAGTTTTTGTTTCTCAACATTTTTAGTTTATGCTTGGTAAAAGTTAGAATTTCTTAAAGTATGGTACAACTTTACAATTTTCTTTAATCTATCTGTTATTCTGAGTATATATGGATACACTACAACAACAATATATGTTTTTGTTTTGGAGTCTCATTTTTTGTCTATTAAAAGTTTTCTTGATGACAGCTGATGAATAACCATTCTTCATGAGAGTTAGTTTAATGTGAATCTTTTTATTTTCCACATAACTGTTTTCTAAACAGATGTTCTTTTGTTTTGTTCCATAGTGATAGTATAACTCCATGTTTAGTGTTTCTTATATGTTTGTATGGATTTTCCAGGTACTAGCCAGTGTGTGTACATTTCTTATGCATTGTTTTTATTTTCCCTGGAGAGAGAAAAGAACACTTGAGAAACCTCAAAAGCAAAAAGCAAACATTATATGTGGTGAGAGGAAAGCCATTAAATCGCTCAAGCAGAATATATTTATAATCATTCTTTCTGCTAACAAAGATAATAATATATTCGTTGTGGATAAGAGTGTTATGACAACAAAATACAATGAGTTTTTACAGCAGGCCAAAACAAAAAAGTAACAAAAAATTCAATTTCAATTAGAAAGACAAAATTAAAAGCATTTTTTCAGGAGCATTGCAGAAATTTTAGTGATTCAGAAAAAAGGAAATTAATTTTGTATTTCAGCAAGATTCCTCATCTATATGGATGACATAAAAAATAATAAAGATAATATTTTATTAAGACCTATTGTTAGATCTAGAAATTCACCACATTAAAATATGTTGAGATTTCATCATGAAGTTCTCAGGTTATTGGAATACAGGATGCAATCTTTTATCAGATATTTTAAACACTTTGTAAAATTAGTCAGGGATATAAAAATAGAAAGAACAGACATATCAGTAAGCTTTGAAATGCTAAGTTTACTTTCATATGTACCATATGAAGAGGCATTGTTTATTGAAATAAAAATGTTATATGATGATAATAATCTATAAATTAGAACAAGTCTATCTATTGATAGTTTAATGGAATTAGTAACATTCTGCATAACAACAACACACTTTTAATACAACTCTGAATTCTTTCCAACAGAATCAAAGGATGGCCATGAGATTAACACAGTCATTCTTGCTTAGAAACATTAACATGCAAAAATTTGAAAACACAGCCATAACTATTACTCCATGCCTTCCTAAGGGAGAATTTGCTATGTTGATGATACATTTGTGTATGTCCACATGGTGAGGATATAATACAATCATTTTGAATACATATCAACAACATATCTCCTTCAAATAAATTCACAATCCAATTAGGATGAGAACAAAAATTGGAATACTTACATGTTTTTGTGAGAAGACTCTCTCAGGACAAAGTAAAAACAACTGTGTATAGTAAAACAACACCACTGTCATGTTATTGGTATATACATCCAATCATATCTAAATCACTACACATGGATTTATACTATCACTATGGAGCAGAACAAAAGAAACTTGTTTGGAAATCGATAATTTAAAAAATAAAAAGATTCACATAGAACAAGCTCACATTAAGAATGGTTATCCATCAGCTGTCATAAAAACACCTTTAATAGACAATACAAAGAGAAATCAAAAGAAAAAAACATGCATTGTGCTGTAGTGTATTCATACATAAAAGAATTGGCAAATATGTTAAAGAATAACATTAGAACAACATTTCAAAAGCATAACATACTTTGAGGAAATCTAAATTCTACCAAGCCTAAATTAGAAATACTGAAAAACAAAAACTGCATCTATGAAATATCACATGAATGTGGAAGTATTTTGCTGAGATATGACATCCTGTTGAACAGGCAAATGAAAAAGTATAAACTAATGGTTAAAGAGAAAGAAACATATATGTCTACAGTAGCAGCCCATGTATATATTAAAGACATATGTTCAATTGGGAAAATACAATAATATTGGTTAGAGTGGAAAAGATGCAAAGAATAAAATTGAAGGAAACTACTCATATGATAATGACAAGTAATCCTATAAGTTAACTCAGTGTGGCAAAACACAATGTATGAAAGCCTCTAATTAACCTTGCTTTTAGAAAAAAAGTAAAAAAAAATGAAAAATTCAGAAAAATTTGAACCGACCCTCATATATAAATATATGCAAATTCTACTATCTATTGACTTGGTAGAATAATTCAGCTGGTTAGAGTCCTTGCCTTGAAATTCAATATTCAAAAATCTAAAAGTGTACATTAGACTCATATGCAGTACTGTCACTTGTCAATCCAGCAATACCTAAAAAAGAGTGGATAATAATATTACTTGAATTGGTGTGTAATTACTAACCTATGTTTTATATTTCTATACATTCAACATTTATTGATAAATGATGGGAATAGTCCACCATATTATCACATCTAAGGTACCATCATTACAAATCTTAAGAGAGATAGTTAGCATAAGAATTAGATTTAGTAAAACAATAATATCAAGATAATGGTAAGTTTTTTATATATCAAAGTGATGTAAGTTTATTTGAAAATAACAATATAATATGAATAAGAGGAATGATGAAGGATATTATTATGAGTGCATTATGAAAAGACCATTTTTTTGTGGTGTAATGTTGTATTTTTTATTTAAAAGTTACACATATATTTATAATGTTTAAATAAAAAATATTTCGAAGTTATTTATTTATATTAAATAAGTAGTAAGAGTACTATGTTGGATAAAAAAATTTAGAAGCTTTTGTAAAAATATTTTTTTAAAAATTCCTTCTAATTTTCCCATAGTATGTTTACTTTGTAATCTGTGTATGATGATATAACTAGAAATTATAAAATTAAATCAATACTTATGAAAATAAACTTATTTTTTTTATTTATAATTCAGTCATTATCTTGTAAATAAAATGACATTTAAAAATGTATAAAAAAGCTTAAAGGGGATCACAAAATTCTTCAACTCATGCAACATCAGCAAATTTAAAAGTTGAGAACTCTGATATTAATGTCATTAAATGTTAACAGTATTTAAATTATTTGCCATGAATGAATTAACTATTTTTCTTATTAATGTTTTTGTTAAGCCATTTAACATGTTCCATTATGTCATGATGACACTATATTTTTTGCTGGTTTAAATATCAAGATGGCACTGTTATTGCTATACATAATGCTTCATTATTTTTTGCTAGCTATAACATTAAATTGCCACGCACAGTTTAACTTTACAATGGGAATCATTTTAAAATTATTAGTTATAAATAAATCCAAGGATATCAGTATCAGAAAAACTAGCAGAAAGTTAAAATATATGATTTACCTATCAAAAAGTCAGGATGTTTTCGTTTTGATTTCAATAAATGTGACAATTTCTTATTGACGAATTGTTTTAGCATCAGGATAATTGTCAATATATTACTGTTATAAACTAGTCTATATTTTTTCCAGGTTCTTTTCTTTCATTCAATAAATGCAGCATGCAATAGCTAATCTTTTGTTGATTAACATTGATTAGAATAGAATAAATATTGTTTATTGAACTGCTATTGTATATATATATATATATATATATATATATATATATATATATATATATATATATATATATATATATATATATATATATATATATATATATATATTATGTTTTTAACATGCACATATACATCTATATAAAACATAAGCTTTTTATGCATGTCTTAAAAAGTGATGATACAATTATTAATAAAAATTTGCATATATTTTATTATGTGAGTTGTCACTCATGCATTTACTAAAGCAAAAAAAAACAAACATATTTTTAGTTTTAAAATAATGCTCCAAGCAATTTTTTTAATTTTTCCCCCAATAACTTCTCTTTTATATAGAAACATAATACACTGCTCTCTTTAATAAAAAAAATATGACTCACTCTTTTTAACATCAGTATTATCTTTAAGTATTTTGCTAAAAAAATAATTTATTTAGTCTTGCATTGGTGGACGAGAAGTCAGCATGACTGCCTTGCACTTGCAAGCAGTTTCCCAGGTTGTGGGTTCGCGTCCTGGCCGATGCTATGACACTTTAAAAAAAAAGAATAATTTCTTATACAAAATACTGCAGATCAAATTTGGAAAGAATAATAAAAAATAATTAAATATGTGTTTTCAACATAAACTAAATAAATTTTATTAAATATATAATTTTAGTTATTAAATATATAATTGTGTATAACTCAGAAAAAAAAACAATTGCTCAAATATTCCATAATATTGTAAATTTTTATGGGGTTTTATTTGTTTATTTATATTTTTGTTTATTTGTTTGCATTTTCCTTTGAATACCATATAAATGAAGTCATGTAGTTAGTTGCAGCATCTCCATAAAGAAAAATTGTAATTTTCAATAATTTGTTCACATACTTAATTTTATTTAAATAATATTTTTATAAAATATTTATTTTAAACAAAAACATATATGATTACAAATAGATTTTATTGAATATATATATATAAGAATAATGTTTAAAAAGTTTGTTTCAACAAATTGTAAGTAGTCTTTACTGGTAACAATAATGTTTTTTAATCACAGCCTAGTTTTTTTAAAAAATAAACATTTTAAAAACAATAAACATAATGTTTATTATAATATATGTTTAAATTTTTAAATGTTATCTAATTTTAAACCTCTTTTCAATTTCAAAATGGAATTCAAATAAAAAATATCTTATAATACAATTTTTTTTTGAGAATCAAAATGATGTAATAATACCAAGCATCATAAATAAAGTTAAAAACTCCTTTTAATAATTTATTTTTCTATTTTTCAAAGATCAGATATCAATTTTTATAATTTCAATCATTCAAAAGCTTGTACTTTTAATAAATAATGTAAACATTATCAAGATAAAATATACAAAAAAAATAATTGTGAAAAAAAATGTTCAGTTGTGGAGGAAGTTCTCAACAGAGTCTTTCCAAATAGGAAAAAAAGATGGATACTGAACAACTTAAATAGGAAGAATTACCAAAGAAATCTCATAGTACTTTATATATCTACTTTAATTGCATGTTGATAGTGTAAAAAAAAAATGTTATCACCAGGAATCAATCCTTAATAAAAAAAGAAAAAGACTATTTGTTTTGTGTTATTAAAATTAAGGAATATTTTATTTATATACCTTTTTTGTTAATAATTAATATATTTTTTTTTATTTTCAAAATTTGAAGTCAGTAATAAACAGATCAAGCAAAACATATATTGGTCTTATTAATTACATTAATGACAGAAACTAAAAACTGATGAGTGCAGGTTTTGCATGAAATATGCATATTAGAGATCATGTATATTTTGCATGTGTGTGATTATGTGTGGTTGTTACTTGAGATAGAGAGGAGACTGAATAGACAAAAAATCCTGAGTTGAAATATATGACATATTCTGTAAGCAAATTATATATTATCTTAGATTTAGATATTGATTATATTATATGCTGGTCAAATAATAACAGTAATAAATATATTTTCCTAGGTTTAAAAATAAAATTATTTTTTTTTACAGTTTTTAATTATATTATACAATTGCAGTAATACTATCAGGTTACAATATACCTATAGATAGCAGGAAGTAGGAAGTTGAATATTTCCATTTATGGAGAATATTTACATCATGTATATAAATTTATGAACATTTCTTTTATTACAACTTAATTATATATGTATTTATACTATAAAATGATACATATGACACATTCCTTACTTATTTAGGAATCTATGTTTTTCAAGGATGCTAGAATCCTAAACATTATTTATTATATTAGCATATTAACCAGAAATACTTATAAATCTAGTTTCAATTGATATAAATTATTCTTAAAATAGGAAAATGTTCTCTCTCTCTCTCTCTATATATATATATATATTGTAACCGTTCGATTGTTGTCCCAACTACATAATATCACCAAAACATAAGTGTGCTAAGAATTGTAACTTCGATCACCGATCAATTCCTGCTGCACATTGTCAGCTATTAAGAGCTGTAACCAAAAGCATATCATGCCATCTATATTATGCACCAAATACCACAACCAAAATCTGGAGCAACTTACCACAGACCAAACTAATGATATAACATAAACTTTTTATGATTTAATTTGATCGCAGCCAGGGTGTACCGCGAAGACCTATCATAGTAGTATGATAAAATACATTAAACAAATTATAAGTATGTAATGTTATTATCTTTCAAACCTTAATTTGCGACTTTCATTGTATGAGACTCGATGGCCGACCATGTACAAGATGGCATAATTTGTGGAACTACATAAGATTATGAAATTTTAAACCATCTATATGATTTTTAATACAAATGCTAGTCCAGGTAAAGCTTTGCAATAAATAAACATAAATACTTGGGTTCTTTTTTTTATAGTTTACTATATCACTGAGACTCTTATTATACTGACAAATGACAATTTAAAAACGTTAAGTAAATATATCCAATCATGTCATTATCTGGTAAATCTGTTTACAGGTTTAATAATCAATTTGTATTGTATACTAGAATCAACTACGCAAAGCTAAAATGATGGAAAAGGTAAATGGGATTTTATTGTACCTTACACATCATAAACTACCAAAGACAAAAAGCATCCAAATGTTTTCTCAAAATATTACTAAACTCTTATATCATGTTGACGATAGTATGTACTTCAATGTATGCTCTATCCAAGGTTTATGATTTCTGATTTTACGAATGACAAATAGCAACGGCACAGTAAGTTTAATTATAAATCAACGTTTATTTACAAATTTATGAATAATAAGTAATTAATTCCAATGTTATAATTAAAGACATAAATAAACAAATGATAAATAAATAAATTATAATTCCATCGACTTCCTAATCATACCTTATATTTCAATTTGATATAATGAATGTATTGAGGAAATTATACTAAATTCAACATCAACTCATGAAACATCTAATGTCATTTCCAGATTCAACAAATCTATACCGTAAACTTATAATAATATAATAAATAATATTATATCTGTAGGATTTAGCTATAATGCAATCATTAAATAAAGTGAAAATTTAAACTTACATTCAGGTAAATAATAATCAACCAACAGTTAATTATTATGAGGTAACTTGAATAGAATGTCCTGCTACAATTTGATGATTTAACTTATAAATTATACTTACAAATGGAAGAAGATGATTTAGCAGAATAACTAAAATACTTTGCCCAACTTATATCTATGAAGTAAAACCATATTCCTGTGGATGCATTCATCTACACATAGGAATTAAATAACACTAAACGCTTTGTGGATTTATACACCATCATAAAGTAATAAGTATAATTACACAATTCCGCGGATTAACCACCAGCGCAGGAATGAGTATAAAATACAAAAAATGGCAATTAAGTAATCTGTGGATTAACCACCGGCACAGATTAATGCCTTTTAACATTATAAAACAACATTACTATTTACTTCACATTAAAGTGCAAAATCATCCTCCTCAGTTATTCTGACCATTCAGAAAACACTAACATTTTAGCAAATGTGGGTTCTTGCATAATAAAATGTTACACTAATCAGGACAACTAATGTACTAACTTATCTTGCTTAAAATAAAACATATGTAATATAATATAAGTAATATTAGTATAGGAATAGAAATCTGGAAAGACTCACAAAATACCTCATGAAAAATTGATACATCTCATAAATTCATTTGGTACTTTTCAAGCTTTTTCGCAAGCGCTATTCTCTTGAATAAGTATTTTATTCAACCCCTATTAATTTAAACTTAATAAAATATAACTTATGAACTTCACATGCAAGTTCATATAACGATAAAATTAAAGTAATGCATTATTCATCAAATACATAAAATCTAACAGGTGTGTGTGTGATATAAATTAAATGTATAGCATTTTATAGTTCAATACATGAATTCTAGCAGATGTGTGTATCACAAATTAAATTGTATAGCATTTTATAACTACAAATATGATCCGTGAAATCCATGTACTATGTGTTGAACAATAAATATATGAAGTAATAGCTACAATTATAGTTGAATTCCATACATGCAATTTTATCCATTTGTATTAGTTATTATAAGCACTATTAGATTAACGATTTTACGTGGCTCCATAAACATGAAACAATTCCAAAATATGACATGCAGAGTTTAAATGAAAATGTTTTTTCATAAGTTATTAATTTCTACATTTCTCTATTAAAACTGTTCCAAGTTTATCACATCCATGCTAATATTTATTTATCCACACTTAAATCTAGGAATACTAATTATAGCAATTAATTTAATCATTCCAAACTGACGATAAAATTAGAAAATAGCTTTAATTAATTATTTGAAGACTGTTTTTATTATCCAAATGGTAAACAAATTAACTAGCAAATATATTACTGGCATTGCAAAGTTAAATATCAATCAATACTATATTTTTTATTAAAATTATAAATGGAGGAAATATTAAACTATGTTAATAACTTTAACATTTTACTTTAATTTAAACTTCTTCTTTTTTTAAAAAGCAAATTTTCATATTTATAAAACTTCTGTAATTAAAACACTTATTTAATTTTTCCAAATTGTAGAATAATAAATATTTTAAAACATACCAAAATCTTGCAATTAATTCTGCTTTTAAACTGGAAAGCTCCGACATATTTCAAATGTAATATTGGAAAATTATTATTAGCGATTTGATCCACCTGGTTAGCTGACTTGAACAGACTTTTAAATTTAGCAATTCATCTTATTATTAAATACCACTATGTTATTTTTACGTTTATAGAAAACTTTGTGGTAATCCGTTTACTTGTTAACTATTTTAAAATAAGCTTATCATATTTACACCATTTGCCTTTTACCATTTTCTTTTCTTTTCTCTCCCTCCAAAGCAACACTATCAGACAATCTTTTTTTTTAATTCGCGCTCCTTTCTTTTTTACATTGAAACGCATACATAATTACTGTATTTATTTTTAATAATTAAATTTAGTTGAACAAATGGTTTTTTTAATTCAATGGAAATAATTTTTAAGACCATTTTAAACAAATAAAAATAAAATATTATTTTTAATAATATTTTACCAAATTTAATGTGTTGTCAAAATTTTTAAAAAGTTAAACATTTTGATATTAATTAGTATATGGAAAGAAGCAATTTAAATTTATTAAAATAATATAGACAACAAGTAAGGCAAAATATTACCCATTCTCTCTAATAAATTATTTTGAATATAAGAGAGTAATCTGTTCAAAGTGCAAATCAAGCCAATCAAATCACCAAAAGAAGACAGAGAAATTTTTATACCAGTTACATCAATTATTATATTTTATACTAATATATATATATATATATATATATATATATATATATATATAGGGTACAATATATATATATATATATATATTGTACCCTCACTTCTCGATATATGATATAATTTAAAATATGACTAGCTCAATCAAATCATTATGCTCGGCTAAAATATGTACAACTATCTTTAATATATTTTTATAATATTATAACTTATCAGATTTATTACAAACTTATCAAAAATTAATATAGTTCAATATTATGTACTAATTAAATAAATATTTAATTAAAATCATGAGACTGTGAAGTGAAGTTACAATTGGTAATCAGATTTACATTGAGTCAATGTCTCTCCAAGACACTGTCTCAATGGCATAAGAATACTATTACTTCTTTATTATCTCATTACTAACTCTACAGCACTCTTATGACTTTTATAAATGAATTATCTTTAATAATAATAGATAAATAAATCTCAATCTTTTGTTAAGGAAATATAATTAAAATGATCTCAGGTTCTTCTAATTATCTTAAAGTAATAATAATTCATGTAGATAGGAATGATAAGGGATTTAATATCAAACCTAAATACACCTAACTTATTCTAATAATAATCACTAACAATAATAATCTTTAGGGTATATCTTAATCTTATCTATTGGGTTATACTTTTAATCATTAAGAAAATAAATAAATCATATGCATGTCTTTCATTTCCATATAGTATCTTAATTTTAAAATAAACCAAAATCTTATAATTCAACAATTTGTGGCAATAAATAATCTTATACTTTTATATTGTGCATTATAATTATTTTATGACCATTGTAATATCATATGTTAATGTCAATCAATTTCTATAAATTATATTAAGAAAATATTGTGTTTCTTTCTCAAATAATAAAATAATAAATTCATATTGTGCAAATATTATGTTTATTCAAATTATCTGTTGTCAAATGCTGTGGTGTAAAATAATGAATTCAACACATCTTTTAAAACAACTTAACAAATTTATTTACATTAACTTTAACAAATAATTTATTTACACTATTTACATTTAAATGGAACTAAAGAAAATAAAAAAAATAAGAAAAATAATAATACAAGATTTTTACACTGTTATTATTTCCATAACTATAAGTAGATAATTTATACATTTCAGAGAATGTTTTATTAATAAAATTCAATTAAGTTTATGACTTTAATTTACATAAACATTACTTGTTATCAATTAATATAAGAAAAGATTTTATGTAAGATATCATTCATGTAGCATGTATGTAAATAAACCAACTTTAATAATTTAAATGCTATTTCACTTAAGTCCTACTATTATTTATATTATAATGTATAAGGCTGTATTACATTTATTATCAGTATGACTCAAATATTAATTAATGTATCAACTGATATAACTTTGTAGTATAATAACAATTATTGACTATCACTGTTTATTTCATTCCGATATAATGTCATACTACATGTCTTATTAAAATATGCAATACGTATATGTACTTTTTTTAAAAAAAAAATAATATTTTAAAATTATTCAATAATTTCAACTTTTATAAAGTATAATGTTAAATAAAATTCTATGATTCTTTGCCATTTTAAATCATTACTTTTCTTTACTTATTATTCCTATTCCTTTATAAAACTACTACCTACAAAAGTCATTTTAACCCTATTTAATTTCAGTAAAACAAATGACCAATTTTAAAACAAAAAAATAATAACGATCCAAACTCTCCTATACCTCATCATCTATTTACAATAAGCCTTCAATCAAAAATATAAATTTCTATGTAAAATTAACGTAACTCATCTAATAAAAATAAAATAAAATATAGACCTTATATACTTCTTACTAACTTTAAAAGAAAAAAAATAAATAACTTACACTAGTATAATAAATCTGATTTCTAATATTGGAACAGAAACATTGAAATTCATTCACGAAAGAATCATATAATTATTTCTAGGGTATCATATTACGTTGTACTAAATTTATATCATCAATTTAAAATATGCATATTAAAATAAAACTGCTATTATTAGTCTTGTGCGTGTATATTATTTAAATATTAATACATTCATTCAATAATCATATAACATTTGGTTGATCTAAAGAAAACATAGTAAATACATCAAATCATTATTATTATTACACAATTTTACCATAAATAATACTTCAATGTACAGTCCGTCACGATGTCCTCCAGGATTCCAGTTTTACAAAATAATTTCACATTTACACTCAACAATTATTCTTTAAAATATTACGTGTTGTATAATTATAAAATAAACTTTATGCAATAAAAAGTTATATTAGTATTTAGTTATTATTTTTAAAAAAAAATGTAAATGTACCTTTCCTATCTTTAATAAATCAATAATTAATGAAATATTTATGTTAGTTAATAAATAAAAATATTACATAACATCCAACGGTGTTTTCATCCAGTTGTCATTGTTCTTTTTCCTAGGCACAAATTTTCACTAAACATTACTTCCTTTTCCGGTACATCACGTGTTCTTTAAAAGTTTTTATGACAAAAATGAAAACGTTCTTTTTTTTAAAAATAAATAAAAATAAAAGTCAGTTCCATCAGAAAACAAAAATAAAATTAAAATAGTTTATGGATCCAGGTTCACTTCTTTTAAAGAAAAAAAAATATTATTTAAAAGTTATTATTTTTAGAATTAGTCTATAATTTACAAAGTTCTGATTTAATTATTTTTAATTGATTTGGATATCCATGTAGAGTTGATTTGCGCATTCCGTAACAGATATTTAGGTAAGTTTATTTTTAAAGTCTTTTGTACGACCAGCGTTTAGACTCTAATAATATAATAATTTTTATACAGGTATTTCTTTACTTATTAAATCTCCAATTTATTTGCCTTTTTAAAATTGTCAGAATTTAGTCTTTTATACCATAAAGACTTAACAAGGCAAATATTTATACAATTACTGTTACATATTATATCTTTACCAAGATATATTTAAATTTAGAATTTACAAATACTTGCTTCATAAAGAAGTATTTCTCATTTTTTTAAATATTTGTTTTATAAAAATTAATTACGATCAGCTTTTAAATTTATACCAGGTCCAACGTATTATTTTTAAGCATCTAATAACTCTGCTAGTCAATCCAGCGTTTGTTAAATTTTCAGTATAAAGTCTCCAATACATTTTATCCTTATACGATGTCCTCATGATTATTTGATAGTAAATTGAGCATTAATAGGAAACGATCAATAGGGAACTATAATAAATTAACACTGCATATTCATTGGTAACTTTTATAAATTATTTTAAAAAAACTACTCTCTTATAATTTTAAAACGATTTTGAGAGCGTCTATAATCACTTAGCTATTTTTAATAGCACCTTTTACTTTAAGAATTTCAATCACAAGTCCCCTCTAAACAATTGAACCTTGGTTTTATACCGGAAGAAAACTCCCACTTGATTGGTGAATTAAACAATTGACTTGCTAGCTTATTTACATATTTCACCAACAAGACAGAATTAAAAATAAATAATGACTTATTTAATATTTATTATTTATCACATTATTAAATTCTTAAATTAATATTCATCATTTATTTAAATCTATTAAACATTTTTTTAAAAATATACTTTCTTACTTAATTTCACGTTTAACTTTTATAAGATTATTTTTATAAACAAACTAAGTCTATTTTTATTCGTTATGCTTTTAAGCAGTATTTTAAAAATCAGATTTAATATTTCACATTAATTATTTTTATTTTTATCTCATGATAGCCAATATAATATTTATAAATTTTATAACAGAATTTTTAAAATAGCTTTGCAACTTTACTAAAATACTCCCAAGCATGTGTGTACGTATTTTAATTAACATCTGTTTTTTTACAACAAAGCTACAAACGCTTGTAATAATCTAAAAATAAACTAACAATACATTTTTTAAAAATAAATATTTTTAAAATAAATAATATCTTATAACAACTTTTAAAATAATAATTCGATATTATTAAAATCAAATATTAATCTTTTATCATGGAATACTAATAATTAAAATATTTATATTCATTTATTAAATATTAATTTTTATCAACAATAAATATATGCATTTAATTTTAACTTGTCTTTTAAAACTTTAACTTTAAACATTTATTTATTAAATTTATTAATGCAGTATTGCTTATGGCCAGTTTTCCCAACCATATACTATTATCATTCCCATTGAAATGTCTCTCTCAAACATCAGCACAATTTTCACATATCAAACACTCATGAATTACTTTAATTACACTTTTTAAAAGATTGTCATAAACAAAATTAAAATCATATAGCTAAATATATCTTAAATTTAAAATTTTTTAGATAGATTGATACAACAATTTATGGAGACCCATACAAAAGGGCACAATATATATATATATATATATAATATATATATATATATATATATATATATATATATATATATATATATATGATAAACAAAAAACAAGTTAAAAATATTTTAACCTGCCTATAGCTTGCATTTTATGATCACAGATGAAGCTTTACCAATAGCTCACTCAAGCTTGTTTACAAAAAATGCTGAGAGTGAATCGAAAATTCAATATCTCTTTCAAATTGTCCCCAACCATTAAACCATGGTTTCAAGCTAATTGTTTTTGTCAGTAAAAAGTAGGAGGACTAGAAACTAGATCTAAATCCCAATTCTACTGAACAGCATATATGTAAACTGTTTCTATCAGCTTGAAAGCATGAATTTTCCAGATATGTTATTCAGTAGATTGGGGATTTAGATATAGTTTCTAGTCCTCCTACTCTTTACTGATGAAAGCCAATTAGCTAGAAACCATGGTTTAAAGGTTGGGGACAATTTGAGAGATATTAAATTTTTGATTCTCTCTCAGAATTTTTTGTAAACAAGCTTGAGTGAGCTATTGGTAAAACTCCATCTGTGATCATAAAATGCAAGGTATAGGCAAGTAAAAAAATTTTAACTTGTTTTTGTTTATTATAAATGTACCTGTGAAGGTTTTAGCAATGATATAGATTGCAGAACCTTTCTATTATGTGGTGAAAGTGAACTGATTTTAGACCCATATAGCTATCTAGTTTGTTTAGCTGCATTTTAAGATATTTACGTATCTGGAAAATTTGTGCTTTTAAGCTGATAGGAACAGTTTACATATATGCTGTTCAGTAGAGTTGGGATTTAGATTTAGTTTATAGTTTTCCTACTCTTTACTGATGAAAGCCAATTAAATTGACTAAGAATGATATTTTGGCAAGTTTTGACATTGTTTCACTTTTTACTAGTGTACCTGTAAAAGAAGCGATTCAAGTTTTAAAAAATATTCAGTTGTCTAATTTTGCTGTGGTTTTGATTGAACACTGCTTATTGAATATATTTTTTGTTTTTGATGGGCAGATGTATAAACAAACATCAGGTCTAGCTATGGGTTCACCAATTTCTCCAGCATTAGCTTCTATTTTTATAAAGGTTTTGGAAAATAAAATTTTGACTTTAGCAGTTAAAAAACTATCTTAATGGCTGAGGTATGTTGATGATACCTTTGTTATTTGGCCTCATGGTAAGCATGCTCTTGATGACTTTTTAAATTTTTTAAACTTTTTTCACAACAATATTAAATTTACCATGGAAATAGAAAATAGTAATCAATTACCTTTTTTAGATGTTTTGATTGAAAGAAGGGAAGATGGTTCTTTATCCCATGCTATATATAAAAAACCAACACACACTGGGAGATATCTGCATTTTTCCTCTCATCACCATCCTGCACAACTATTTTCAGTAGCAAAGACATTATTGGATAGAACAAAGAGACTTTCTGATGATAGCCATTTTCACCGGGACCTTTTTGCTACTAATAAAATGCTTCTTCATAACGGTTTAATTACAACATTATTAATAGGGCTTATATATATATATATATATATATATATATATATATATATTTATATATCCTTTGATATATATATATATATATATCAAAGGAAAAAAAAATTTGATACATCAAAAATTAAAACAATTTTGCCATATATAAAAGGAGTAACTGATAGAATTTGTAACATTTTAAAAAATAATAATATTCACACAATTTACACTACTTATAAAAAAATTAGTGAAATATTTCCACTTCCTAAAGATAAAATTGCTTTGGAGTGTCATGGTGTATATGAAATTCTATGTAGGGTCTGTCCACATACATATATAGGACAGACTAATCATAGAATAAATATTAGAAAGGAAGAACATATTCTGGCAGTAAGAAAAAAATCCAATTCATCAGCTATTTATTCTCATATAAAATTAACAAATCATGATATCAATTTTGAAAAAAAAAAAAATATTTTAGCAAAAATTGAACAATATGACCAGAGATTGCTAAGAGAAGCTATAGAGATTTTTAAAAGGCCCAAGAGCATAAATGAAAGGTGTGAATTAAAGAAGATTAACAACATTTG
This sequence comes from Epiperipatus broadwayi, assembly GCA_028023455.1. Taxonomy (NCBI): domain Eukaryota; kingdom Metazoa; phylum Onychophora; class Udeonychophora; order Euonychophora; family Peripatidae; genus Epiperipatus; species Epiperipatus broadwayi. The sequence goes on from JAQFVV010008410.1 coordinate 31,675, forward strand.
GAAGAAGCTATTGGAAGAGAAAATAAATTTTAAAACTTCTCAACCAATAGAATTTAAATATTAGGAAAAAGAAAATAATAAAAACGATTTTAAATCTCACATGCATTCTTATGATTTGAGAAAGAGGATGCTCTGAGGAAGGTACTTGATATTGTACTGAAACGTCAGCATTTAGCTTTTTATCTACACGGAATATCCTGCAAATAGTAATAATAATATGACATCTTTTATCCGTGAAAATATTAGAATTAACATATAT
>JAQFVV010008411.1:0-31917 GCA_028023455.1 Epiperipatus broadwayi
GCAATTATTTTATCTAGCGCCGTGTTTACAATTATATTACATTCAAATATCAGCCTTTCAAGCTAATTGAGCACGCACCTTTTGAGAGTGTTAAATAAATGAATATTTTCCTCTTCAATCCAAGATATAGTATTTATGCAGGAATAAAAAGGATCCTCTTATTCCTACAACTCAAATTCTTTTATATGAGCAAATCTGAAGAACTGTTGAGGAGAGCGTGAGTAGAATTTTCACTTTAAATTACTATTTACGATGTTTTTTTGACTGAATGACGTCGGTGAAATTGCTTAGAATTTATTAAACATCATTCTTATTGAAACTTAATTATGAGTAAATAAGCAATTATTTTATCTAGTGCCGTGTTTACAATTATATTACATTCACCGACGTCATTCAGTCAAAAAAACATCAAATAGTAATTTAAAGTGAGAATTCTACTCACGCTTTCCTCAACAGTTCTTCAGATTTGCTCATATAAAAGAATTTGAGTTATAGGAATAAGACGATCCTTTTTATTTCTGCATAAATACAAATAGTAATTTAAAGTGAGAATTCTATTCACGCTCTCCTCAACAGTTCTTCAGATTTGCTCATATAAATAATTTGAGTTATAGGAATAAGTGGATCCTTTTTATTCCTGCATAAATACTATATCTTGGATTGAAGATGAAAGTATTCATTTATTTAACACTCTCAAAAGGCGCATGCTCAATTAGCTTGAAAGGCTGATATTTGAATGTAATATAATTGTAAACACGGTGCTAGATAAAATAATTGCTTATTTACTCATAATTAAGTTTCAGTAAGAATGATGTTTACTAAATTCTAAGCAATTTCACCGACGTCATTCAGTCAAAAAAACATCATAAATAGTAATTTAAAGTGAGAATTCTACTCACACTCTCCTCAACAGTTCTTCAGATTTACTCATATAAAAGAATTTGAGTTGTAGGAATAAGAGGATCCTTTTTATTCCTGCATAAATACTATATCTTGGATTGAAGAGGAAAGTGTTCATTTATTTAACACTCTCAAAAGGCGCGTGCTCAATTAGCTTGAAAGGCTGATATTTGAAGGTAATATAATTACAAGTTAATAAATAAACAGTAATCATTGAATTAGTGTCTAGTATTATATGTACACAAATCAAATTAATAAATGAATAGTATCCATTTAATTACTTACTATCATTATATACCATACTAGAAAACACATAAAATATTAAGTAGATTTCTACTACCTTATTTCAGTGGCCCTTGAGGCAAACTAAAACATAATAAAATTAGGGTGATCTGTTTCAAAATCCCTAATCAACTTGTTGACCTACAGGAGCCAAGATCCTGGGAAAAAGATGTCTCCTGATTTTTTTACGCTTTCTCAACGTGTTTCCCAAATGATGAAAAAAGTTTTCTGTTCTGCTATCATTTTTATCCTTTTTCCTTCTTTTATTTCTGGAGTATTTTAATCAGGTGATGAGTTTATTATCAATCTGATTAGTTCTGTTTCGACTCGATAAATTTAATTATAGTTCATATTAATGAAATTTCTTTTGCTATCAGAAATTTTCCATTTGGTACCTATCTTTACTTTTAATATAACATTTTAAATAAATTACAAGCATTTCAATATACATGGAGGAATCTAATGCCAACCATGTCAGTGAAAATAAACAAATCAACACATAGATGAAAATATGTTTCAGCGACTTTATTTCTCTGTGCTGACATTATAAATAAAATGTTAATAAAACAAATAACAATAAGATAATGATAATAATTATCTCTACTTTGGGATTAAGTTAGAATAAATTTTTTGTATGAAAATATTTTATATATTGCAAATAACTATACAGTTTGTTTATGTTTATAATTGAATGTCTATAAAAGAGTTTCTTTCATTCTTAGTTTTCATCATTTCACAATTAGTATACCATTTACACTTTAGCACTATCATTTCTTCCTTTTGAGAAATACTTAATTGACTTTCAGAAGCTCTGTACTCTGCTTGACTGACTGCAACTTTTGCTGCACTGATTGACTGTTCTCTCTCCAGATCTCTTGCTCTTTTGGTTATATACTGCTAGCTCTTTCAGCTTTTTCAGCTCATTTCTTTATTAACTACTATAATTTACATAAATTAATATTAATAGCATGAAAGGTTAAAACCTTTGACAGATATGCCTTAAAAATGCTTATGTTACAGTCAGTCAGATGTAATAATGACTGCATGTGGAACTCTCACTTCAAAAACACAAGCCAGAAACACGAGAAAAAGACGGAATCCACCTTCTTCTCTACTTCAATTTATATATAAATAAGCCAGACTCGAGCATTCTGAACTAAGGGCGTGCAAGTTTAAAACACCACATTTAATTAACTAAATATTATATATAAATAAACAACGTGAAATCTTTCAATTTACTACGAAGCAATTTTCAAATCTAATGAAATGATAGTAACAAATGTAAATATATTGTGTATAGAGTTCCACATGCAGTCATTATTACATCTAATTAGTTGTCACATAAGCATTTTTAATAAGGCGCATCTATCGAAGGTTTTAGCCTTTCATGTTATTATTATATCATCTGCTTGCACTTAATAAATTTTATATATTTACATTTACCACTAAACATCACATGATCACCATCTCTTATGCTAGCACATAACTGTTATTAAACAGGTGATGTGATGTGATGTATTTGGCTTCTCCTGTGATGTATTTGGCTTCTCCTTAAACAAAGTCAAGCATATCTCAGCAATTATGCCCAGATAAACCTGTTAGCCATTTTATTTTCCATTCCCCACTCTTAAGTCTTCCCATATTCTGCCCCATCCCATTTTCACAACATAAACTTTGTCAACTCTATGGCCTTTATATCTAAATCCACCTTATCTCTTCGCAAACCCAACATAAAAACTAATAACTCACTTTCTGTATAGTCACTTTGTTCATGTCTATCCTCCCATAACTTCATTATATGTACCCTTTCTGCTTTCAAGCATTTACATTCAATCAACAGGTGCCTAATATTTTCTATACCTTCCTTACACAATCTGCACACTAAATTATCCATGGTTTTCCATTTACATGTATATTCTCTTGTTGCTAAAGATCCCATTCGAGCCTTAAATAATAAACTACTTTCCTTACTATTATCATAAATTAACTCGCATCCAATATTCCGTTTACTTCTATATATATTTAAACTCTTCTTACCCTCCATACTAGTTCTCCATCACTCCAACTCCCTCTTTTTTATTAATGCTTCTATTTTTTTATCCCATTCCTTACCATTATAACAATCAACAATCCTCCTAACACAATCATCCCACCTTTTATACAAGTATACTGATATAAATTCTTTATCCAAATCTTTCGTATACTGCATTACCTTTCTCACCCATCTTGTTACTTGCCCTTTACTCATAACCCAATTGAACACTATTTTTGCTATTCTTTTACTATCCATAAACTGCAACCTACCAAACATTTTCATTTACTTTTTGCATCTCTCATATAAAAACTTGACCATCCCATTTCTCCTTGAATTGCCTCCTTTGCTGTCCACATCTCTGAATCTAATGCATGTCTTCCTACTTCCCTTTGTACTTTCTCTAAATAATCCAAAACCCCTTTACTAACACATAATGCATTATTACCATATGTTATCCCTGCTACTGCAACTCCCTTCCATACTATTCTAGCTACATCATATTTATTATATGAAAATACTGTTAGTTTCTTTACCAAACCCTTTCTTTTCTTTGCTTCATTTATCAATTTTTTCTCCCATACATCCAAGCAATTTTCCTGATTACAAAAGATGATTCCCAAATACCTATATCTATCCACCACACTTAACTTTATATCCCCTAATAAAAATTCTACATCTTCTCTTTCCCCAGTATTAACCATCATTATATTTGATTTTTCTTCACTAAATTTAAATCCCCATCTCTTTACCCACCCTTGCACATGTCCTCAACATAATTTCCATATCTTCTCTTCTTTCTGCACACAAAAAGCTACCATCTGCAAAAAAAAAAGACCCGACAAAATATATACTCCCATCCCACCTATTAATGGTATCTCTACCCCTCTTCCTAGTCTTTCTATTGCTTTCTCCATTTCACTCAAAAACAACAAAAACAAAATAGATGACATAGGGCATCCTTGCCTTAATCCCACCCCATTTTTAACTTTAACTGATTCTACATCCCCTAACTGGTAAGTATAATAATTATTTTACTAAAGCTTCATCCATTCCCAAATTGGCTAACCTTACCCATAATCTATTTCTATTTACTCTATCATATGCTTTCTCTACATCTATAAAACTCATATATAATGATCTACCTGAATTCCTACTCATCTTCATAAGTTGTGTAACTACAAACAAACTGTCTCCTATATGCCTATCTGTCCTAAAACCTCCTTGCATTTCCCCCACTACATTATTCTCTTCCATCTATTTTACAACTCTTCCACCTACCATATATGAGAAAACTTTATATAAAACTGATGTTACCACTATTGGTCTATAATTATTTAACTTTCTATGATCCTTACCCTTCCCTTTAAATAATAATCTTATTCTTGTATTACTCCAACTAACTGGAAAAACTGTCTACTGTGCCATTTTATTAAAACATGATAATAACTTTGCTTTTGCTCTATGCCCTAAATTCATTACCATCTCTGCTGCCCATCCATCTAAACCTCTCGCCTTTCCATTTTTCAATCTCTTCCCTGCCTCATTCAATTCATTTTTTGTGAACCTAAAATTCCCATTACTAACTGCTTTCATTTTTTCTATCACTACTTCCTTCACATCTACCATCTTTTCTATATCCATTACATATCTATTTAAGATTCTCTCTACCTCTTCTCTAGAGCTACACTCTATTCCCTCATCATCTATTAATACTATCTCTCCCCTACATTTCTCCTTTTAATGTAATTCCAAAATTTTTTACTCCCATCTCTTCCACTTTTATTAATATCCTCCAACAATTTACTATTTAACTTCATCCTCTCTCTATAATTATCCATTTTAGCCAACTTCTTCTTTTCTAAGTACTTTCTCCATTTAGCATTAATATCATTTTCACTTTCTTTGTTCTTAATAGCACACTTATATTCTCTGCATGCTTTTTTCCTCTCTTTTACACTTTTATTAATTCTCATTTTTTTATTACTTTTATTCTTCTGCATATTCTCAACTAAAACCCTATTTGCCACTTTTTCTATTTCACCACACAAGTCCTTATACTCATCCCCATCCAACTGCTCCATGGTTTCTTCAACTTGTATTTTATATTCTTCCAACTTATTCTTATCATTCACTCTCCATCCACATCTTTCACTATTATTTCTACCTTTATTTCTATCCTCCATCACATTACTAACCATTTCTATTACAATAAAATTATGATCACTATTACATACTCTCTCTTCATTATCAAACACCTTAATTTTCCGTATTTTATTCATTCCCTCTTTCTCTACCAATACATAATCTATTGTGTGAAATACATTATTCCTAGACCATGGGTATTGTCCCTCATACATATTTGATAAATTCCTAATGCTCAAATTTACTCTTTGACAAAATTCCTTCAAAAACCGACCATTCTTATTATCTACAGCATCAATTTCTTCAATATGTCCATTCATATACCTATAACCGTTATTCTCTTCCCTTTTCTTTAAAAAATTGTATATCCTTAACTAGGCATTCATATATACTACTATTCCACTCCATTACAGGCAAAACTCTCCATACAGTAGTGCCACCCTGTGTCAACCAGAGTAATCCATGGATGGCAGAAGGCTTGTGCATGCCTACTCATCCAATATTCCCAGATTAGTTTCTGACTTGTGGTCTTCATCAGTGAGGAGCCTTGGACCTGAGAGCACTGCACCTAGATCTTAGGATCTAATGCAACCCTCCAACAACCACCTTTTATCTCTTATTAACTACAAAACTATGAGAATGAAATTGAAAACACAATAATATTTTCAATCTAAGCTCAATAGCACAAGGTGGCACTACTGTATGGAGAGTTTTGTCTGTTTAATAACAGTTATGTGCTAGCACAAGAGATGATGATCATGTGATGTTTAGTGGTTTAGCACTAATCTTGCCTAATAGGATAGTGATGGCTATGGTTTAAGAGTCAAAAATACCAAAAGGTTTGGGTGCTGAACTGAGTTCAGATCCATATGACTATATAAGCTATTGAGCTTAGATGAAAATATTATTGTTTTTAATTTCATTCTCATAGTTTTGTAGTTAAGTAGAGATAAAAGATGGCTGTTGGAGGGTTGCATTAGATCCTAAGATCTAGGTGCAGTGCTCTCAGATCCAAGGCTCCTCACTGACGAAGGCCACAAGCCAGAAAGTTTGGGATATTGGATGAGTAGACACTAGATGGGGATTTTATACACAAGCCTTCTGACATCCATTGATTACTCTGGTTGGCACAGGGTAGCACTACTGTATGGAGAGTTTTGCCTGTTTAATTATATTTAAATTGTTTTTATCATTGCATAAGATTTGAAAATTGCTTTATAGTAAATTGAAAGATTTCACGTTGTTTATTTATATATAATATTTAGTGAATTTTATGGTGTTTTAAGCTTCACGCTCTTAGTTCATAATACTTGAGTTTGACTTGTTTATATATAAATTTAAGTAGAGAAGAAGGTGGATTCCATCTTTTTCTCAGTTTTTGAATTGATAGTTCCACGTGCAGTCATTATTACATCTGATTGACTGTCACATAAGTGTTTTTAAGGCACATCTGTCGAAGGTTTTAGCCTTTCACATTATTATAAATTAATATTCAAAATCCTTAATGATAATGTTTTCTAGAGTGATCTACTTTCTGGGAGACAGTTCAAGTAATAATATTATTTACATAATTACAAATACGTGTACACATAGTATTACCCTAAGCCTGGTTTAATTTCATTTTTCAATTATGAAAACCTTTTCTTCCTCATTGTTAGAAACATCCATATTATTTTATATTTTCAGAATATTTGATAAGGGCAGAAAACGTTATCTTTGATGTAGTTTTATAAGAACATATTGGATGCTAAATCTGGTCAAACAGTTTGTGCATATCTTAATCTGCCAAGTCTTCAATGTTACATACATTCTTTACTAATGGATCTACTTATATCCTATTTGTGAACTTTTCATATATTTTATACAGAAAATTTGCAAGCTCTTCTAAATCTTTTATAGTAAATTATAAATAAATACTAAAATTGGATCATAAAAAAAAAAGGAAATGTTGTTAAATTATAGTGAAATATAAATTTTAATATGTCATAGACTATTCTGTGTCTAACTGAAGTTAGACTTAATAACAGAAATTTATTAAAGTTCTTATTTAGAGTTTAGTTTTATATGGAGTATAGACTCTGACAGATCAAAAAATGGTGGGAAATGATTGGGGTTTTCAGAGATATGGGATTTACAAGAGATGTTGAAGGAAATACATTGGGGAGACCTGTCGCCCTGTTGAACAGCGATTGAAGGAGCACAAACTAATGGTGTAAAAGAGAAAAAACAGATGTGTCTACCATAGCAGATCATGTATGTACGAATAACCATATGCTTAAGTGGGAAAATACAAAGATATTGGATAAAGAGGAAAAAATGCATAGAAGAAAATTCAAGGAAGCTGCTCATATGACAATGGTAAATAATGCTATAAGTCAACCCAGTGTGGCAATATACAATGTATGGAAGCCTCTAATTAATCTTGCTCTTAGGAAAAATTAAATACAAAACAAAATTGAAGGACTCAGGAGGATTTGAACCAACCCTCATATATAAATATATCAAATTTCTACTATATGTTGCCTTTGGCAGAATAGCTCAGTTGGTAGAGCGTTTGACTTAAATTCGATATTTCAAGAATCTAAAGGTGCGAGTTCAACTTCTAAGCAAATATTGTCACTGTGCATGTAGGCCAGCAACACCTGAAGAAGAGTGGAGAAAAATACTACTCGAAACATTGTGTAATTACTAATCTGTATTGTCTATTTGTATGTTATTACTAACAAGTTGTTTGTATTTGGAAAGTTTAAATAAAGTTTAACATTTTCTATACATTCATAAATGATGGCAATAGTCCATTATATCACATCTTATAGATAGACATTATTTACTGAAAAAATTAATGAGTGGATGATTTAGATAAAACACATAATTACACATAGAGGAAATTATGAAAGATATATTTGAAGAAACCTTGGACAATGAGAGAATATGAGATAAAATAGAAATTGATAAATAATTTTAACAAAGGTAAATAGCTATGAATATTTGAAGGATAAAATAGATGACTGGATTTGCCTTTTACAGTTAACTGAAGACTAGACTATACAAGGTCATTATTTAATATTGCTAATTGTTTTTAAAATACTATTAAAATGGTATTTATCTTAAGCTATTGGTCTATAGATAATTCAATCACTGTAAGTCATTTTTACCTATTGGATTCAACATGTCACTCCATAACATTGTATTCAGATTTATCTTTTGCTACTATCTTTTTAACCTTTGTTTTTATTGACACATATTCTTTATCTTTTACAGTTTTATGTAAAAGATATTTATTACTTCTCACTCCTATCAATAAGAATCCATGGCAAAATGACTTGGGGTTTGAATTTAGTTCAGATGAACTTAGAAATTTTTTGAAATCATTAACAATCAGAGATCGTTTTTCAGTCTTTTTATAGCTAATTTAGCTGGTTGTCCAATAATAATTAGTAAATGTGTATTTAGCAATCTTTAGTCAGAAGGTGGTAAATCTGAATGAGTTGGGGGGGGGGGGTATTTTTACATACCCGCCAACATAGTTTACTTTTGTCTCTACTAAACATATTCAGTCTTTTTTTTTTTCCATTTTATCATTATTCTTTCATTACTTTTTTTGTCAAATCTGTATTTGAAAAATCATGTCTTTTTTTTTCCTTAAGAATCCATATTTCTATTGGATATAAAATTACATTCAAATAAATAATGTATTTATTTTATTTTATTTTTTATTATTTTTATCTATTTGCATATCTTTACTTTTATTTTTGCTTATTTTTATTGCATTTTTGTTCCCAAATTGCATTAATTTTGTTCATTATTTAATTAAATTTTACCTCACTAACTGCAAATGTAATGCATTAAATCTTTCTTTTTTTAAAATCATTTATTGCATTATTTTTTAGTAATTTGCTTCCCCATATCTGTTTTTTTATATATATATATAATTTTTTTTCTAAAAAAAAAAATTTCCTTTATATACTGTACCCTTACTTCTCGATGTATAATATAATTTGAAATATGACTAGCTCAATTAATTTATAATGCTCAGTTAAAATTTGCATGTTTAACTTTAATATACTTTTATATTATCATATTCTAATTAAATTTATTATTAATTATCAAAATCAATATAGCTCTATATTCTATACTAATTAAATAAGTACTTATTAAAATCATGAGACTGTGAAGTAAAGTTACAAAGTAGTAAGTAGATTTACATTGAGTCAATATCTTCCAAACATATTGTCTCAATGGCATAAGAATACTATCACCTCCTTATTATCTTATTACTACATCTATAGCATTCCTATGACTTTTAAATAAAATAAATTATCTTTAATAATGATAAAATAAATCTCAACTTTTATTAAAGAAATATAATTCAATAATCTCAGGCTCTTCTAATTATCTTAAAGTAATAATAACTCATGTAAATAAGTATGATAAGGGATTTTATATCAAACCTAAATACACCTAACTTATTCCAATAATTATAATGAACAATACTACTTTTAGGGTATAACTCAACCTTATCTATTTCTATTATATTATTAATTATTAAATAAATAAATAATCATGTATATATCTTTTATTTTCATATGGTATCTTAATTTTGGAATAGATCAAAATCTTATAATTTAATAATCTGTGGCAATAAATAATACTGTACTCTTATATTGTGCATTATAACCATCTTATGACCATTGTAATATAATATATTAATGTCAATCAATTCTTATAAATGATATCAAGAAAATATTGTGTTTATTTCTAATACTAATAATAAATTCATATTGTGCAAATATTATGTTTATTCAAATTATCTGCTGTCAAATGCTGTGGTGCAAAATAATGAACTCGACACACTTTTAAAACAAATTAACAAATTTATTTGCATTAACTTTGATTAAGAATTTATTTACAATATTTACAGTTCAAATTAGGAAAACAAAGAAAATAAAAATAAGAAAATAATATTACAAAATGTTTACACTGTTATTAGCTCATACACCTACTAAATAATCTATACATTCTTTAAAATGCTATACTAATAACATTGAAAGTATGTTATTAAAACTTAGACTTTAAATAAATATCAGTGAACTTCAATTATTACACAGAAAATTTATGTAAAACAATATTTATGTAGCATATGTAAACAATTAAATTTTACTAATTAAATTGCTACATCATTTAAGTATTATTGTTATTCATTCATAATGTACCAACATATGTTCACTTCCATATCAGCATTATTCCAATAGCATATGTGCATAAACTAATGTATCTTTGTAATGTAATAAAAATAACTGATTATAATTTATATTTCATTTAATGCAATTCATGCTACATGTTTTATCAAATATGCATTACATATATGTACTGTTAAAATAATAATAATTAAATTATTCATCAATTTCAAATTCATAAAGTATTATATTAGATAAATTCTATGATTCTTTTCTATGTGAAATTATTACTCTACTTTATGTGTTATTCTACTCCTTCCTAATAAATTTTCTATCTACAAAGCATCCTTTAACTTATTTCAAAACTTCCGGAAAAACAACCTTTAACTTTAAATAAATACTAATTATCCAAAATATCTATACTTCATCATCTATATTCGGTAAATCTTCAATCCAAATATAAACTTCTACATAAAACTTAACTTAATTTATCTAATAAAACAAAAATAAAAATATAGACTTTTTAAATCTCTTCCTAACTTGCAATAAAAATAATTACTTATGAATAATAAATATAATTCTAATACTATAACATAAAGATATCAAAATTTATTTATGAAAGAATCATATAATTATTTCTAAGCTTTTTATGTAATGTTGCATTGTATTTATATCATAAATTCAAATTATGCATATTTAAATAAAACTGTCACTGCCAATATAATGTGTGTGTATTTTTAAAATATTCATACATCCATTCAACAATAACATATCATTTGGTTAATCTAAAGAAAAACATATTAAATACATCAAAATTATTATTATTATACAATTTTTACCATCCATAATGATTTAATGTACAGTCCATCTTCCAATATTCTTCGGAATTACAGCTTCATAAATAATTCACATTTACACTCACAATCATTCTTTAAAATATTCGTGTTATATTAATTATAAAATAAACTTATGCAATTAATCATTATATTATTTTTAGCTATTATTTTAAGAAATGTACCTATCTTATTTTTAATAGATTAATAATATTTAAATTTCATATTAGATAAATAAACAGAATTCATATTACGTAACTCCAGCGATGTCTTCTTTTCACCATAATAGTTTTAAAAATCCTAGGTACACATTCACTAAAACACCATTTCCGTTTTCCGGTACATCACATGTTTTTTTAAAAGTTTATGAAAAATGAAAACGTTCTTTTAAAATAAAATAAAAGTTAATCAATTTTTCTATAAAATATAATAAAATTAAAATAGTTTATCTGATCCGGATGCATTTCTTTAAAAAAATTATTTAAAGTTATTATCTTAAATTAGTCTATAGTTTATGAAAAATGATCATTTAATTATTTTAAATTAACTGGGACGTCCACATATTACTTGCGCATTTCTTAACAAAATATCCAGGTAAGAATAAGCTTCTTCATCTAAAACGACCAGCGTTTAAATTATTTCAATATAATAATTTTTATTATATTAAGACTTTTAGCTAATTATATTTTCAATTTATTTGCCTTCCAAAATTGTCAATATTCAGTCTTTTAAACATAAAGACTTAACAAGGCAAGTATTTATAAAACTACTTTTATTTCTAATATCTTTATTTAAGATATATTTAAATTTATAGCTTGCAAAAAATACTTTCTTCATAAAGAAGTATTTTATTTTTTAAAATATCTATTTTCTAATAGTCAATAGTAATTAGCTTTTAAAATTATATACTGTCCAAAATACTACTTTTCTCCATCTCGTAATTTTCCGAACTAATCCAGCGTTTATCATACTTCTAGTATAAAGTTTCCGATATATTTTCACTATATATGATGTTCCCATGACTATTTGCTTGTAAATTGAGCTTAATAGAGACGAATGATAGGGAAAAATTAAATTAACACTGCATGTTTATCATTTAAAATTTTTATAACTTATTTACAAGACACTCTTATAATTTTGAAAAATGATTTTAAAAAGCGTCTATAAAATTTACGTAGCTATTTTTAAATAGCACAATTAACTTAAAATTCAATCACGAAGTTCTCTCCTAACAATTGAACTGAGTTTTTATACCGGAAGAAACTTCTCATTTGATTGGTAGATTAAACAATCAACTTGCTGGCTTATTTACATATTTACCAACAACACAAAATTAAAAATAAATAATGGCTTATTTAATATTTAATATTATTACATTATTAAATTTCTAAAATAATCTTTATCATTTATTTAAATTTATTAAACATTCTTTTAAAACATTCTCTTACTTGATTTTAATTTTAACTTTTATAAAATTATTTTAAATAAACTAAGTCTATTCTTATACGTTATATTTTTACAACAATATTTTAAAATCAGATTTAATATTTCACATTGAATATCTTTATTTTTACGTATTATTTATAAATTTTACAACATAATTTTTTAAAATAGTTTTGCAACTTTGCTAAATAACTTCCAAGCATGTGTGTGCATATTTAACTAACATCTGTTCTTTACAACACAAGAAACGCTTGTCATAGTCTAAAAATAAACTAACAATTACATTTTTTAAAATAAATACTTTTTAAATAAATAAGATATTATAATAGATTTTAAAATAATTATTCGATATTATTAAAATCAAATATTAATCTTTTATTTAAATATTTACAATAATTAAAATATTTATATTCTTTTATAATATTATTTTATCAACAATAAATATATGTATTTAATCTTACTTGTCTTTTAAACATTTTTTAGTTTTAAATACCTATTTATTAAATATATGTCTCTCTCAATATCATCACAATTTCACATATCAAATACTCATAGATTGCTTTAATTAAACCCTTTGAAATATTACTATAAGCAAAATTAACATCACATATTCAAATATATCTTAAATTTAAAATTTTTAATAGATTAGCACAAAATTAGATGGTGACCCATACAAAAGGGCACAATACACATTCAGATTTTATAAAAGTCTTTATTTTTCCAAACCATACTTTTTTCAAAATAACTAATTTATTTACAAATTTACTTTTTCAAATGTTTTTCAAGTGTAGTGAAATTAATATAAATTTATTTCATTTTTCTAATTTTTTCTTACAATCTATTTATATATATCTTTGTACTAAAGATTTAAAATTCCAAATTATTCCTTAAATAGAAACTTAGATGTATATTGTACATAAGCAATTTTTTTTGACAGATCTTTTGTTTATTTTTTATGTCCTTTCTTCCAAATCTTTCTATTTTTCTAAAGTTGATGTTTTGTTTTTTGTCATTTAATACTTATTTCAGCTTCACTTTTAGTGAGTGCATTTGTTTGTTTTTCTAAAATACGGTTTCCACTCCAATATCTTCTTTGAATTATGGTGATTATCTTATATGTAAGTTCAAATCAATTTTCCCATCTTTTTTTTTTCTGACACAATTTATTTATTTATTATGAGTGATTCTTTGCATTTGCAATGGATATGACAATAAAGATAAAAGTAACTATGAGTTCAGTATGCATCTAGAAGTATGACACTCCCCTTCAACATAGTCTTAATGAATAGTTTATATTTTGTTAATGAGTTAAAGACTTTTGGATATATTTCTGATAGAAGAAAGTGAATAAAAGGAAAAAAAGAAGTATATCTTGATGTGGAACAAAAACATTTATTTGCTACTCTACCAAATGGATGATTAAATGCCATTCAATTTGATTTGCCACAACTAAAATTATATTAGAAACTGATCATCGGTAATTTTTAAAAAATCATTTTTATTTTTTTCAAATAACCACTGAGTATAACTTTTATCTTTTTTAATGTTTTTATTTTGTTTTTGTTTGATTTTAATTTCAATCCTTTTTTAAATTCTTTGTGGCTGATGCTAAATATTAAAACAACTAAAAATATTGCATAACTCACACATAAAAGAATAAAACATTTAAAAAGTAAATGGTCTAATCAATCTATATTAAAGAAGTATATATGAAAAAAAGTTTCCACGATGTTTGTAAGTCTGACTAATTTTCATAATTTAACAGCTAAATAATGCTATACTTGATATATAAATGAAATGCTTTTATGAAATTTAAAATTAATTTATGTAAATTTTACAGTATAATGATATTAGTGTCACAAGTTCTATGAGATAATATTAAGTTTTCACAATTCTCCATAGTTTAATGCAGGGGTTGCGTTGCAGACTCAAGAAATAAAATTCTGGATTGATTTTTAACTGTAGAATCTCAAAAAAAAAGTTAAAAAATCTCAAGTAGATTAATTGAACAAAACTGTGAAGTCACTTGGTATTCAGGTGTCATGCAACTGTTTGATCAACTGATAACACATTTATATACATACGTTAGCATTTCTTGTTATTGGAAGACAGAGCTCATAAGTTTCTGAATCAGTTAAATGGAATTGTTGTGCTCAATTTCTCATTTTAGTTTTGAATATCACATGACTTTTTAAGCTCAAGAATATTGTATAAAATTTTTGTACATATTCACAAACTATTTTTATAAATTTTATATATGTTTATTAACATTTTTTAGGTGTGTTTCTTGGTAATCACGTCATCTGAAAAAAATAACATTCGAATTTTGACAATTCAATCACAGTTTAATCTTATGAATACTTCTACTAAAGATTTGCATCTTCAAGCTATCCTAATTCCTAGTGGTTCCAGTAAAGTGAGTATTTTATATATTTTTTAAGTAGATCTTTTAAAGTTGTCAATGAAAATAAGAGTGATATATTGGTTAACTTTGGAAGAAAAAATGTGTTTTAATATAAATTGTTATTCAATTTTTAATGTTATTTTAAAAATTACACGTAATATTTGTCAAACAAATACATGTGTACATTAAAAATACTAGGCAATCTGCTACTTTGATGCTTAAATGTTACATGACCTCTTTAATAATAACTATTCAATTATTTTTAATAAGGCACACAAGAACAGTGACATTCAAATATCAATTTGTCATTACTCTCAAACTTCAGAGTTCTCAAGAAGCTAACAGTACAACTTTATTCAAAAAGTTATAAATAATTAGCCACAATGTCAAAAAATATATATTGCAGGATTAAGTAATATTTAACACTGTAAAATAAACAAGCAGTTGGCTCATCGATCAACTAAATTCTTCATCATTAGTTATCTAGCAAATCTACTCCCTTACATAAATTTAGGCTAATTTTTATTGTCTTTCTTCAAATATTACTAACTATTAAAAGTAAAAATAAACTATACTCACCACATCATTACATTGATAATGATCTAACCAATATAGATTAATTTCTAGCCAATTATAGTTAGATATTATTTATCAACGAATACTAGATGGTTGCTAGGTTGAATGTCATTCATATACCTAAAAGAAAAATCCTAAGCGGGTACCTCACATAAAAACTTTCCAGAATTTAACCAATTTGACTTCACACTTTAGGTTTTGGACATGGCAGATGGTCTCTAACCATCATAAAAGCTTTCTCCTAATTACTAGGGTTTTTAATCTCGTCAATCTTTTCTATTTCTCTTTTATTTTCTTTTTCTCACAACCTTAGCAGTTTTATGTATTGTTTTTTTATAATTCATTTATACCTAAACACAAGTTCAAGTTATTTCCTTTTCATTTCCTAATTTTTTTACTAATCTTGTTTAACTTAATCTTTCTAACTTATGTTGCTAATTTTTTCTTACAACTTTGCATTTTTTATAAAATTCAAAATCTCTAATCTTTTCAATTTTTTTTTTTTTAATAAATCATTGTTATAATGGCTTTACAGTAATGCATAATAAAATAATATATTGAATTACTTATTCAGTTGCAATTGGAAATAGAGACAATGATTTGCTGCTTATAGAATATTTTGAACTAGGTGAATTTCAAAGTGATTAATAACTCAAATGAAAAGGAAAGTTAATTTGATGGGAGGCAATTAATAATAAAATCAGACTCCCATTGACAAGTCCTAGAATCATTAAAAAGAAATAAATAAAACAAGAATCATTGAAAAAAAAAGTGTAACAGAAAAATTTTAATGATCATTCTATCAGAATACATTATCCTAAGAAAAATCTCATCCACAATGAATCATTACCAATGCCATTGGAGTGAAAAAACATTAGAATATTTATTATTATGAAGAAAATATTTTGGAGAATATGAAATATTAATCACTTTGAATTAAAGTTAAAAAGTATTAAAGCTTTTAAATATTTAGGAAGTTGAATATGTGAAATTGGAGAATGTGAATAGGAATTTTAAAGGCTGGTTTGCAATAGTCAAATAGGCTTTTGTTAAAGAACTTTATTTTGTAGATCTATATATATCTAGATTTGAGGCAGAAATTAGTTAATAGTTTAATATTTAATGAGACCTTCTTTGGTTAATATTTTAAATAATTAAAAAAAAAAAGGCCAAGGTCATGGAGATGGTTGAAAAAATAAAAGTAAAAATAAATACTAAAGTGTCAGTATATATGTGTGAATTAAAATAGAGGCAATTAACGAATTGGATTAATCATTTTTTTATTAAATAATTGTTTCTAATGTCGAAAGATTAATGTTTGCTTTTTGATACAATCTGTGTTAGATAAATAAATAAAAAAAAGATTAAAAGATTAGATAAGTTGATTTCAATAGGAAACAGGAAATAGAATGGAGGTGTTAAGTTAGGGAATAAGTGACATACTATCCATAGATATAGGTTAATAAATTATGAATAAGCATAAAGTGAAGCAGCACATGTGCTTTTAAATATTTAGAAACTTGATTAATTAATATTGAAAATAATAATATGGAAATCAGAATAAGAATTGTAGCTTACAAACAGTTTTTAACAATGATAGGAATTATTTTGAGGTTCATTAAAGTTAAAATTAAGAAGGTATTTTATTTAGGATGACTTTTTATGAAGCAGTTAGGAAAAAAGAGATTAGACTATAGACTTTTGAAATGCACATCTGGAAATGAATAAAAAGATAAGTTTGAAGAATAAGATTAGCAATGTTGAACTATTGAAGAGAATACGTGAAAGAAATTATTTGGTGAGAAAATTATGAAGCAAAAAAAAAAGGCTTAGAGGTAGAAGAATTATGGAAAAATTGTTGGAATAGCTGTGGGAATCGGGGGGAGGGGGGGGACTAACAAAATTGATTAATTGATTCACTTTGAATGTTTCCAAATTGAGCAAACAATGATATTTAAGTTGGCATATGAGATTTGCATTTGGATATAACTAATGATAATTTGATTTTTTTAAAACTTAAAATTCATTTTTTTATATTGTAAATTATAAGGAGTTATATTTTGAGTTATATATATTAAACTCTTTTTAATTACTATGCTTAGTATCATTAATATCTGAAATTAATGGATAACTATATTTCCAGAATATTTGCTGCCATTATATATATACTATGAATTAATGCATTTAGTCAACTTCTCTGTTTATAGAGGGAGCTTAAAATCTTTTATAATAATATAATTGATAGATGTGTAATGTATTAATTGCATAACTGATGGTAAATACAAATATATGTATAAGTTTATGTATATGTATGTTTCAATGAAAGAAAAAAACTAATTGTGTTAATTACAAAGAGCATTATAAAACATGCTAATGATTTTAAATATTTAGAAAGTATCTATTTGAGGAAAATGTGTTTAAAAGGCAAAAAAAGATAATCATATTTCATGTGGTTATTAGAAAATTTTGGGATTTATTTTCTCTCTGCTCCTCAGGATTTTTGTTTACAAGGTTAGCACTTTCTTTTTGTTTGTTGTCGCGTGACATTTGAATCACTCCAAACTAAAAATTTCCCATTTAGCATTTTGAATCAATATATCCTTGATGATCATATTTGAAACATTTGTGATTGAGGTTTTAATTGATTCTTTCATTTGCACTTGGTCTTTAATAGTCTTCAGTAAGAATTAATCAGCAGTTGTTTTTGTTTTTTTAAATACAAAAATTTTACTTGTTCAAATATAGTAAGAGAGCAAGATCAAGATATATTTCTATCTGCATTTCAGTTATTTCCATATGTCCTCAGCATTTTTGAAATAATATTGCGGAAATTTATAATAACGTATACCAGAATCATGTCATCTAATAGATTGTTGGTTCTTCATCATATAAATTTTTGCCAAGATACTTTCTGCAGATAGGATAATCTATCTTTCTTTGCTTTATACTGAAGAATTTTAGTTAAATAAAAACCTGTATAATTTGACGAATCATATAAATGTAAGCTCAGTTAAATTTCTGCTAAACTAACCTTGACATAGTAGAATTAGTCATTATTTCAATCAATATGACACACCAATAACATTATGGGGGTCATACAGGCACTTTATCACTTAATTGATAATATTTTTTTTTGGTTTTGTTATGTGAGGAATATTTGGCTGTAATAGAGTTTGCTTTACTCAAAGGCTAATGCATTTTTTGTTTTGTAATTTTTGATTATTAAATTATCATTTATTTTTCTTTTCAGAATAATTAGAGCCGTTAAGTAAAAAATTTTATTTCTTTTTGTAATTTATTTAACTTGTTTTAATTATAATCAAATTATAATTTTTATATTAGGTAACTCTAAAGCAGTGTAATTACAAAGGGAGGTCTATTTTTTTACCATCATCACATCATTTAGTTCCTTTGCTTTACTGGGAAGAATTGAATGTTGACTCCGAAATTGTTGATGCTGATCCACTTCATTACATCATGCTTTGCCATAATGATTCTCTGATAGATTTAAATGAAGGTAGTGCATGGAGTTATCCTCTGCATTTGCACTCGCCTGATGCTAGTCAAAGATGGATGGTTGCTGTTCCCACTGGAAAAAACCGAATTCAGTCATTTCCTTTTACAGTCAGTTTCCATTGTCTTCTAGAAGTCAAATATCTTGTTATTAATGATGATAAGTATCCTCAATTTCTTTTGACCAATAAGTGCAATTATATTCTATATTTTGGACAGTCTGTTATTAAGACTGATGCAGAAGGTAATTTTTTTTTTTTAATTTATAAAATATTAATTTTAAAAAATCATTTGTCTTAACTGTAATTTAAGTAAAAAATAACAAATCTCTATTAAAAAAAACTTTGTTCATATTTTTTGCTGTCCTTTTATTTAATTATCTGACAGTTTTGAACATTTTAGAAGTCTTCTTCAGAATTGTTATTTTAAATTTTATTGATATAATAGTTAGTTTATTTTTTTTAGATTTTAACTTTTAAAAAAAATTATGTATATAAGGAGATTTAAAATAACAGCTATGAAAAAGATTGCTAGAGAATCAACTGTCAGATAATTGAATAAATGCATTGTGAAAAGTGTAATTTTTGGACATTTATATAATAAAAATAATGCAAAAAGAATTAAAAAATATTGAATATCTTGAAAATAAAAGATAGCATCATTTCAATTAGGTAATAAATTGTTTTAATGAGAAAAAATATATAAATGAGATTAGAAAGCATTAATGTTGATAATATTTATTTACATGTATAATTAACTATATTAAAGATAAACGAATTTTAGTTCTTGAAAGTAATTTTATTATTGATTACATTATGATTATTATGAAGCTAAGCCAATTATTATGCATTGAAACAGAAATTAACAGTGAGTAATCATTAAGAAATTGTAGTCCTGATCATTCTCTTATTGAAATGTCCATGCATATAAAACTATAAATGTAATTAAAAGATTATTTATTTTTGTAAATACGCACAGGTTTCTTTACTTTAATAACATTTCCTTTATTGGAGAAATTTACTCTAGGAATTTGCTTTACAAATCGTTTCAAAATTATAAATTAAATTAGTATAGAATTTGTTTGTGTAGTGTTTTAGTCTCTGGAATAACAAAACCAGCTAAAAACTTGTTATGATTTTAAGAACGAATTAGCGCTATCCAAAGTATTTGTTTACTAGTTACGGTTACCATTCATACCGCAGACAATAATAGTCTAGTTCCGCAGTCATTCCTTGAATGACGTCATGATAGAAAAAGCATCATGGATCGTAAGACATCACACTCCTTCCCCCTTAGTATGTAACATAATCCTTGAAATGCACTGGTGGACGGCGTTGACGTTGAGAGTGTTCTCTGTAAGCCTTTGGAGTTTGAATTGGAGATGTAGGATGGAAATGTGTTGAGCTCGGGTTATTTGTGTTTTCCAATGTCACACTGGGTAGAGAATTTTGGGCAAGTGGTGTTTCCTCAGCAGGAGATGAGACAGTTGGAAGAGTGTCCACTGTTCTTGAGCGCAACTGATCAATGTGCTTATGTTGTAAACCCAGATCAGTTCGTACTTCATATGACAGAAGGCCTGTACGCTGTTCTACCATGGCAGGAATCCATGGAGAACCCCTTCCTGCTGCTCGTGTAAATACTGTGTCATCTGGTTGGAATTCACGTAACCGATGATGTTTGTATGGTGCTGACTTTGGGGCTCTATCCGGATGAAGGAAGTCTAGGCATGTACGAAGGCGTCGATGAAAGAGCATTTCGGCTGGACTCAAACCTGTAGTTGTAGATGGAGTTATGTGCTGAGCCAAAAGGTATCGGGCAATACGTTGCTCCCAATTTCCATGAGTAATACGCTTTAGGCTCTCCTTCACAGACTGGACAGCCCTCTCCACAAGACCATTATTTGATGGGTGGTAAGGTGCGATTTGTGCATGGCGAATTCCATTACTAGCAAGAAAAGTAGAAAACTCTGAAGATACAAACTGGGGTCCATTGTCCAAAACTACACACTCTGGTATTCCATGGGTAGAAAATAGTTCTCGTAGTACTGTGACTGTTGCAACTGAGGTTGTTTTAGGCATTCTGCGCACTTCCACCCATTTTGAATAGGCATCAACAACAACAAAAAGCATTTGCCCATCGATTGGGCCTGCAAAATCTACGTGTAGTCGTGACCATGGTGTGGATGGTGGTTCCCAAGGGTGAATTGGAGCACGGGGGCAAGCATGTCTTATGACTTGACAATTTTTGCATTTGCCCACAAGATTCTCAATATCCCTATCCATTGATGGCCACCATACATATGACCTTGCTAATGCTTTGGTTCTCACGATGCCAGAATGACCCAAATGAAGTTCGTTAAGAACAATTCTCTGTAGAGAATAAGGAATAATTACGCGTGACCCCCAAAGCAAACAGTTTTTGTGTGTTGATAACTCATTGCGCCTTATAAGAAAAGGTTGAAGTTTAGTGTCTGTGTTTCTGCTTGGCCAGGCAGTGAAAATATAGTTCTTTACTCTTGATAACAAAAAGTCTTTTCGTGTTGCATGTGCAACTTGTTCAGCAGTTACAGGAGGATCTTCCAATTCCTCCAAGAAAAAGACACCATTCATGTTTGGATTGTCGCATTCGGTTGATGGAAGTGGAAATCTGCTCAACGCGTCTGCATTTGCAACTTTTTTTCCTGGTTTATATTCCAGTTTGAAAGAATATGCATTGAGGATGTGTGTCCATCTTTGCATTCGGGGTGATAAAATTATTGGTGTTGGTTTATCCGAGGTAAAAATGCCAAGCAGCGGACGATGATCAGTACAAATGTTAAATTTAATTCCGAATAGGAAATGATGAAAACGTTTCACGCCAAATATTATTGCCAAAGCTTCTTTATCAATTTGTGCATAGTTTCGTTCAGCCTTAGACAATGTCCGTGAAGCAAAAGCAACTGGAGCGGATGATCCATCAGGATATTGCATACGTAGTACTGCACCTACTCCATAAGGCGAAGCATCACATGTAAGTAGAATGCTTTGGTGAGGGTCAAATGGAACTAGAACATTATTGGACATCAATGCCTCTTTAAGTTTAAGAAAGGCTTTTTCATGTTGTGGTGTCCAAGTCCATGTAGCATTTGTTGTAATAAACGATGTAAAGGTTCAGCTACTGTTGCACGATCTGGAAGGAAATTGTTATAAAAATTTATAAGACCTAAAAATGCTTTCAGTTCTATTTTGTTCCTAGGAGAGCAAGCATTTTGAATTGCAGTTGTTTTACTTGGAGATGGATGCAGGCCTTTACAGTCAATTGTATAACCCAGAAATTCCACAGAATCTACTCCAAATACACATTTTTCTTTATTGGCCCGCAATCCACTGTCTGCTAACCTTTTAAACACAGTACGTAATTTTGAACATAGATCAATTGTTGAAGATGCACAAATTAATATGTCATCGAAATATGGAAAAACTCCAGAAATGTTTCCAAGTAAATTGTCTATAATGCATTGAAACATTCCGGGTGCAACACAGATTCCGAACTGTAGACGTTTTACGCGGAAGGCTCCTCGATGAGTGATGATTGTCTGTATGTTTGCAGACATATCATCAACTGGAAGTTGTAGGTAGGCCTTAGCTAAATCAATTTTTGCAAAGATAGAACTAGGAGGAAGAGATGTCAGAAGATGATGTACCGCAGGTATAGGATATGGGTGATTCTGAAGAGCTCTGTTGACTGTCACTTTGTAGTCACCGCATAATATCACCTCTCCTGTTGGTTTAAGAATCGGTACTACTGGTGTTGTCCATACAGGGTTTTCCACTGGTTCAATGATCCCATCCTCATCGCCAAAACTGGTGTAGTGTTTTAGTCTCTAGAATAACAAAACCAGCTAAAAACTTGTTATGATTTTTAAGAACGAATTAGCGCTATCCCAAAGTATTTGTTTACTAGTTACGGTTACCATTCATACCGCAGACAATAATAGTCTAGTTCCGCAGTCATTCCTTAAATGACGTCATGATAGAAAAATCATCATGGATCGTAAGACATCACAGTTTGCAAATAAAATTAGTTGCATACAAATTTGATATATATATATTTATTCCCCGATAAATGAAGAAGAGGGCGGAAGCAGCTAAAATGGTTAGACTGGATTAAATATAGTGTTGATTTGAAATGGTAACAGATCAACAGTAAAGAATGATCATTGATAAAGTAATAGATGGACTAGCAGTGATTAAGTCTAAAATGGAATAGTTGCAAGCAAGAAGCAGCTACTTGTTTGTGTATTGAAAAGGTTATTACCAGCGAAGAGTAATATAATGTATAAATTGTGTGTGCTAATGTAAGCACTAATATTGCAAACTTTAATAGATTTATTCTATACATGAAATTAGATATGCTTATTTATATTTCAAGAGACATTTAATTTAAAAGTACAATTATAACAACTGGATTATTCCTGGTGTGGAAGAACTCTGTTTTTACCTAAGGAAAATAAATAGCATATAAAAATTAATGAACTATTACTTTTTTATGATGTTTTCTCCACATTATTATTTGTTATTAAATAAATCTTATTATATATACATTTCCGAGTATATTGTTTATTTATTTAGCTTCCTGACTGGTCTTTAGAGATCTTTAGGACACAGCATTTTTGTATGTCATTAAAGATGAGAGTGAAGGGTTTCAGAAAGAAACATTGCTTGTTTGATAATTTGGTGAAAAGAAGATGCATATTTTTTTTTATATAATGAAAGGATATTGGAAGTAAGAAAACAGCTTTAATTAAATTGGGCTAAGAAAAGAAAATGGAATATTGGATGGAGAATTATATAGATTTCATTAAATCCATATTGGCACTACTATAGCTATTTCTAATGCAGGTATGCAATAATATAAAAAGATTTCAGAGAGAATATTCAACATGACTATCAAGGAAGCCAAGAACTTCAAATTTTAGAGAAAAATCATTTTATCTTACATTACTTTGTAGATAGTTTTAAGATCTTATAAAAAGATCTGTTATGCTTATGGATAATTTGAAATAATTATCAAATTATTTTAAACTTAAAGTCAATATTAAAATCAAAAGTAATGTGTAATAGTTCACAGCTTTTACTAAAATAGGAAGTTTAAAAATGTGACAATACTGACAGAGTGTTTAGTAATAGTAAATTGGAAAGTAATAATAAATGGGAAGAAATATTATGGGTTTCATTATCATCATTATCTGCAAACAATCATAAACTAAAATGGACATTTTAATACTATTGAAATCATTTAAGACTTGAATTGGATTGAGATATGGCCTGAAAGATTTTTTTGCATGCTTATTAATATTTAAAATCAATTCAGTGGCCATCAAATATAGTAGGCAAGGAACTCATGTTTGCTATAACACAAATCCTTGCCTTTAACTTTAACTAATTTGGGATTAAAGAAAAGTAATTAATTACATTTTTTTTCCTCTCTTGCGATATTCAATAGTAATGATTGTAATTAGAAAAATATTGCTGATAATATCTAATATTATGAAAGACATTGTCTAGTTGAGCACCCAACCAATATTGTTTTTTTTTTTTGTAAAAATATACATGAGAATATAGCCAGGACTCCAGAAATTCTATTTTTTTCTCTCAAGTTTAATAATATTATTACAAAAATCTTATCACAAAGAGACTTACTTAGTAATCTTAGTTCATTTAAACTAAATTTGATAACTGAGGATCACATTTTGAACTATGTTGTTTTCTAAAGACTTTATGGTAGTCATTTATAAGTTTTTAAAAATTTAGAAATACATATCTAAACTGAAGATTTTATCAAATATATAAGTGCTAAACGCATGTAATATTTCCTTTTAAAAATCATATTTCTATGTCTTTTAATAATATAATCCATGTTATCTGCTTTAAATGAGCAATGATTTCAACAAGCAATAACCTATAATGAAAGAGTGCTTAATGTTAATCATTTGCCTCTACTAAATATCATTTTTTAAGTATACTATAAAATTTTTGCATAAAATTAAACTTTGAATTAGCCATCATGTTTTCAAAATTATATCACACGACTTTCCACAAATTGATGATGGTAGATATGTTTCTTAGTAAAAAAATATCAGTTAATGATAAATAATATTTGAATTCAAATTAAGTTCATGCAGGCAGATGTAGTAGTTATTACAAAATAAGCTATTGTTGTATATTCTATATATTAAGCTGGCATAAAATTATTTATTGCTGTTCTTACATTAGCTTATCTAAGAAACATTGTAAATCTGGGTTTAAAGAATTTGATAGCTGCAAAAGATGATTAGAAAATAATTTTGGGTGGCAAATTGGTAATGATAGTTGACTATTTTTGAACAAAGCTATTTTTACCCTTTTAATAAAACAAATGACTTCACAAACTTGATATTTTGTATTTCATTTGAGAAGTTAATTTTAAAGTGTATCCAAACTATGTATATTCCCTTGGAACGACAGAATTATACAATACTAATTTTGGAGTCTGTGATTTTATTTCTATTTATTAGTAGAAATTTGTTTTTCTTTCAAACTGAATTTTTGAGAATATTAATCAACATTTCTTTAGTTTACAAGATCTACAATGCTAATCAGAATATTTTGTTAATTTTATTTGCTAAATTTATTTTTTATAGGATTTACAAAATTGTAAGTGAAAAAATTTGCTTGAATCTTTTTTAATATAGTTCTGCAGGAAGCGATACGAGTATAGTCTGCTGTAATAAGGCAATATATTTTTAAAAATTTAAGATATGATTAAATTATGAGAATGAGAATAATAATGTATTACACAGCTTTATTAAAGAGATTATTTGTTTTAGAATATAAAAAAAAACTTTTATTAACTTTAAAATTGAATGTTTGTTTTAATTATATTGTGTTACAGATGCCATTGTCTTTGAACTTACAAACAAAATTTCAGAACCTCCAAGCATTTCTCCATACAGTTGTTGCTACTACAATTTTCCTTATTTATCCATGAAATTTCCTGAACTGTATGATATTAAAAATACCCCTAAATTTCATCTTGGAAGACTGAAGTCTGAAGACACAAATGTGATTCACTGGAGTAATGGAATAGATGTGACATTAGAACATGATGTATTTGTTAATATTCCTAGTATCTGTGATGTTAAAGTCCATGTAGAAAAAGTTGCCACATGTATTCATATTATAATTGATCCTGTAAATAGAGCTGAAATCTCTGCCAAAGAAATACGCAGCAGAATTAAAGGCAAAGAAACTACAACTATTGTTGAAAGAAACAAAGATTTGGAGAAAATATCTCCTGTTGAGCCATTAATAAAAGAAAAGGTGAGTATGGCTAATTTTTAATAGATATTATTATTTTTATAAAATCTGTTAATATTATAATTCATGAGCAAAAAAGTTATTGTTTACAATTCAGTAAGACTTTTTCAGAAATTGGATTGGTTCATATAAAGGAGGAACTTTATTTTGAGTATAACCGTTATATCAATGCACCGGCTTATTAAAGTTTATGATATAGCTCCAAAATTGAAATGCTAAATAAATTGTATTAAGGGGATGGCAGGCAATGACATATTATTTTTAATATTGGTAATGCCTAAATGTAATTGCTTAGTCATAGTACTCTCTTGCCTAGTTAGGTAGATAACATGGACATATTATCAAGACATTATATTGTGATGGGGATGAAGATGATTGAATCCCATCATAAGTTTTGATTAGCTAGCATTGTAGGTGGTTATTCAAGGGTTAGTTGAATAATAAAATCTAAAAAGACAAATGTAGTTTAAAAACAAAAGATGTGTTTGTGGGTAATATATGTATCACAATGCGCATATTGTAACTATTTTTTACTTTATTTGTGCATATATTTTAAGTTGTTAATTTTTGTTAACAAATTTTTTTTGGTGATATTTTTATTTATTTATTTTTTGTTATGTAAATTAAAAGAAAGAAGAAAAAAACTAATTAAAATGTATGTTTTTATAGATAGACAACTTTCATATTTCTCCATTCTTTTTTATTTCATAAATAATTTCATATAAATAAAGATACAATAAAAGACAAATGACCCCCAAGATGCATTTTGTGCTGAACCAGCACTCATCAGCTGGGTCAAGTCATCATCTCTCATATACATCTTTATTACATGACGATCATTTATGTAGAGCAAATTGTCTCATTTTTATTTTCAAGTGTCAATTTACTCCTCTCCCAACTTTTATGTTATCAACCTTTTGATAAACATGTAATGATTATTACTAATCATTTATTAAACTAGAGATTTTCTTTAGCACAGATAAAATGTATGTTGTTGTTTTTCTGTTAATTACATTTATAGATAAGTAAAGTTAAGATTTCAGCAATTTTCTTTAGTATAATTTTTGTAAAGGATTCATCATAATCATTATCAACCATTATCAATCCACTGCAGGATGAAGGTCTCCAAGTTTAATCCATCTTCTCCGATCTTTAGCTTCTCTTCTCCACATCACCCCTGCACACTTTCTTATTTCATCCATCCATCTCACATGTGGTCTCTTTCTGGGTCTTTTACAATCTCTTGGAATCCAGTTTAAAATTTCAATTGTCCATCTATTATCATCTCTTCTAACAATATGTCCAGCCCAACTCCACTTCAATCTTTTAATTTTTTCAATGAGGTCAGTAACACCTGTTTGTTCTCTTACCCATACATTGCGTTTACGATCTCTTCTTGTTACTCCCAACATACATCTCTCCATACTTCTTTGAGTGGTCTGAAGTCTCTGAATTGCTCTTCTATTAAGTGTCCAAGTCTCAGATCCATAAGTAAGAACTGGTAAAACACATTTGTTAAAAACCTTCCTTTTCAAACACATAGGCATATTTCCTTTTAGTATCAAGTTATTTCTACCAAAAGCACTCCAACCAAGTTTAATTCTATGATTAATTTCCTCCATTATGTTTCCATCTGTATTAATAATCTGACCAAGGTATTTGTAACTGTTAACTTCTTCTAATTCATCATAATCAATCTTTATTTTCATATTTTGAGCAAATCGATTAAACATTACTTTAGTCTTTTTAACATTTATCTTTAGTCCTACTTTCCTACTTTCATCTGATAATTCCTGCAACATTTCCTGCAGATCTGAAGCATTATTTGCAAAAACAACTACATCATCTGCGAAATCTAAATGACTTAAATAATCACCATTTACTTTCACTCCTTTAGTTTCCCATTTTAATCCACAAAATACTTCTTGCAGCACTGCTGTAAAAAGTTTTGGAGATATGGAGTCACCTTGTCTTACACCTTTCTCAATGTTGACTTTCCTAGTATCATTATGTAATCTAATTGTTGCTGTTGCATTTTTATAAATATTCTTTAAAATATGACAATATCCTGGATCTATACCTTGATGATCTAATGCTTTAATCACTGAAGAAATGTTTATAGAATCAAATGCCTTTTCATAATCTACAAATCCTAAGCATAATGGCAACTCATATTCATTTGTCCTTTCTATAACTTCTCTCAATACCTGGATATGATCTACTGTACTAAAACCACTTTTAAATCCGGCTTGTTCTCTTGGTTGGTGGAAATCCAATGTTCTCTGTAGACGAGTAGTAATTATCTTGGTAAAAATTTTATATAAAACTGATAAAAGGCTGATAGGTCTGTAATTTCTAATATCTTCTTTATCACCTTTTTTAAATATTAATATTATTACTGCATTCTTCCAATCATCCGGTACATCTTTATCATTTAGACATTTGGTATATAACTTTGCTAAAATTTTTTCTATTTCTTCACCTGCTTCTTTTAATATATCAATTATAATTCCATCATTACCTGGAGCCTTTCCTTTCTTCATACATTTAATTGCATGTCTCACTTCTTCATTTAAAATTCTGGGCAATTTGGAAGATGTAATAGATATAGGAGGTACTTGTTCTTTATTACTATATAATTCTTGATAAAAATCTTCTACCAATTTCATGATGTCATCTCTCCTTTTAGTAATAATTCCATCTTTTTTTCTTATTGCAGATATAAATTTCCTACCAAT
Source organism: Epiperipatus broadwayi (assembly GCA_028023455.1). Classification (NCBI taxonomy): domain Eukaryota; kingdom Metazoa; phylum Onychophora; class Udeonychophora; order Euonychophora; family Peripatidae; genus Epiperipatus; species Epiperipatus broadwayi. The sequence continues at coordinate 29,381 of JAQFVV010008411.1, forward strand.
ACCAAAATGTTGTTTTACATTCTTAAGACTTTTATTTTCTTCTACAGCTTTCCTTGCTAGTTCACAGTTATACTTTCTTATATCATTTTCAACTCTTTTCCGCACCATTTTACAAAATTCGAGATATTCAATTCTTTTTAATGCATCATTTTTGTATATCTTCATATTCCTTCTTTTCTTCATAAATTCTCTAGTCTCAGTAGAAATTTTATTGGTCAATTGCTGTTTCTTTCTACCAGCTATCTTTGTTGCAGTTTTCAAAAGTGTATCAGTTATTTTCATATTAATTTCATTCAAATCTGAATCATGTTCAAAATCTACTAATACTTGAAACCGATTTGTAAGTTCTAATTTAAATTCATTAGAATGTTTCTGAAGATTAGGAATATCAACTGTAAATATTGTTTTTCTTAATAATTTTTGTCTCTCTAGTTTTACATTAACACGTATCTTACACCTTACTAATCGATGATCACTTCCTGTGTTAAATTTATTAAGAACATTACAATCTTGAAATATGTATTTCCTGTTAGTCAAAATATAATCCAATTCTGCTGTACCTTCATTTGGATGCTTCCATGTCCATTTCCTTTTAACATTTTTCTCAAAAAAAGAATTCATAATATAAAGTTTTTCTTTTTCTGCAAACTCCACAAGTCTATGTCCTCTCTCATTTCTATTACCATAACCAAAATTACCCACAGCACTTTCATCTTTCATTTTTTTACCAATTCTAGCATTAAAGTCTCCCATAACAATTTTAAAATGGTGTTTACTCTGATCAAAAGCCTTTTGTACATCCATATAAAAATCTTCTACTACTTCATCACTATGAGAACTTGTTGGGGCATAAACCTGAATTATCTGCATTTGGTATCTGCTATTAAGTTGTATAACTAATCTTGCCACTCTGTCCGATACACCATCAATCTCCACAATATTGTTCTTCCACTTTTTATTTATAATGAATCCTACTCCACTTGTATTTCCAATATTTGTGCCTTTATAATAGAGTATATGTCCACTTTTTAAATCAATTGTCTCTTCACCTTTTCTTCTAACTTCACAAAGTCCAATAATGTCCCATTTAATATAAGAGAGTTCTTCTTCTAATTCTTGCAATCTTCCTTCACTTGAAAGTGATCTGCAGTTGTAAGTACCTAAATAAAAAGTCGTCATCAAATGGCAGCCTGGGTCCGCAATCAGGGGATTCTTAGCACCCTCCGCCTTCGGCCACCAACCGCTGCCTTGGTTGGTGACTTTACAGCCTCCTGGGAATAAGGGCCATGCTTTATTTTTGTCTGTCATAATTGTATATATGTATTTGGAAAATATTTATCATTTACACAAACATTCATTCTGCCTTATCAGGCACTGAGAAGAAAGACCATGGTGTTTCTTGATCTTAAACTCAGAGGTAAAAAGCCAATAAACTCACCACGCTGGCTAATGCGTGTTGGTGAGCAGCCCATCCATGTTCGTATACTATATGAATAATCACATAGTAATAACAGCTGCAACGACAAGAACGTATGGAGTGGACATTAAGAATTTGCCCTGCTCGGTTCCTTTAAGGCCTCCAAGAGGAATCAAAGGGTCTCTTTTCAGTTAATAGCAAAACTCCTTTCTGCAGCCTGTAAAGGATTAAACAGTGTTTAATCTTAGCTCAGATCTACAGAATTATTTTTATCAGAATTTAATTAGATTCATTGCTTTATGAAATTCCTTTTTGTAATAAATTAAAAGAGTCATCTGTGAGTTGATTAGAGGGGGAAATTAATTTAGATTAATTATAAGATAGCTTATAGGGTTTTATTCTTTTATGTATATACTATAAGAGGCAGGGGATTTTTTTAAATCAATTAATGCTATAATTTTGTTGGTGGCAGAGAATACAAAATAAATAACAGACAAAAAATAATAATTATTGGAAAATTGTTGGAAACCATTTCTGAAAGTCTCTAGATACAAATTTAAATCTGTTAATTACAAATTGTTATAAAATATAAGCTAGTACTTTCATTGTGACCTAGTAAAAGAACGAAAAAATTAATGTTGTTGGAAGAATTAAATGAAATAAACAAAATGGAATAAAACTTCACCAGATACACGATCTAATCCTTAAGTAATCACCATGTGATATACATATCATCATACTAAAACCTGCCTAGAAAGAAGAAAAGATGTCAGATGTGAAAAAGTAGCAGAAATTAAAAAAATTTTTGCCTCCTGACCATTAGCTTTCCATTTGAACAAGATGCTAAAAGTTAAAGCATACCAGGGAAGTTTTGTTTTATTAAGAAGAAACAGGGGGGAAGGGTCATTGTAGAAGCCAGCATTATGTATTGACTGATATGGAGGTGTTGGTTCTTTTTAATAGTTAAAGAGAAAAAAAATGAAACTTTTATACCTCCATCACCACCACCACCATTTTGGTAGAAATAAGAAGAAACATTTAAATCCATTATTTATTTCTTTTTGTCTTATGTTTTCTCTTTTTTTTTCTTTTTATATTTAGAAATATTTGTTTAAATAAT
>JAQFVV010008412.1:0-31836 GCA_028023455.1 Epiperipatus broadwayi
ATACACCAAGTGGCGATTAATAGTGTTTCAACAACCACTCCAAGCTCCTGCAAAGAATAAAATTTTTAATCGGAAAAATAATAGTTAGAGCTGAAACAAGTGCCCTATTAAGTGGGTAAGTGACTTTTCATTAAATCCTAAGTCATGAAAGGGGATAAAAAAAACCAAATCTTCTATAAGCAAGAATAGAAAACTTTCCCATAATATTTCTAATATGGCCAATATGTGTGAATAATAGAATGACAAAATAGAAAAAATTCTGAAAAGTGGGAAAAGTTCTCCCAAGTAGATTTAAATTGTATAACGTTTCTAATATGCCATATGTGCTTGAATAAAGTAATGGCAAAATAGACAAAAATTCTGCAAAAGCTGGGAAAAGTTCTCACCAAGTCAGAAGTCTACCCAATTCACAATTCCCCAACTCAAATGATAATTATTACAATATTTCTGATTCACAAAGTAACAAACCTCATGAAAAGCAAAAGAAAACTGAGGAAAAAATCCTAGTCTATCGTTAAAAATCAATGAAGTCGGTATAGAAGACAACATTACTAGTTCAAAAGTTATTAAAAATGAGACAGAAGCACCTAAATTAATGATTTCTGAAACCTTGACCAAATCTTCTAATTATCACAACAACTATTCCATCACATATAAAAATAATAGTGACATAATTAAACCCAAAACATGCATTGGATGCAGAAGTATGGACAGCAAGGAGGCAATTCAAGGAGAAATGGTATGGTAGGTCTCTATGAGAGATGCAACATCGTAAAATGAAAATGTTTGGTAGATTGCAGTTTATGGATAATAAAAGAATAGCTAAAATAGTATTTAATTGGGTTATGAGTAAAGGGCAGGTAACAAGATGGGTGAGAAAGGTAATGTGGTATGCAAAAGATTTGGATAAAGAAATATCAGTTGTACAAAAGATGGGATGATTGTGTTAAGAGGATTATTGAGTGTTATAGTAGTAAGGAATGGGATAAAAGAATAAATTTATTAATAAAGACTAGGGAGTTAGAGAGATGGAGAAATAGTATGGAGAGTAAAAGTTTAAATATATATAGAAATAAATAGAATATTATGTGTGAGTTAATATATGATAATAGTAAGGAAAGTAGTTTATTGTTTAAGGCTCGAACGGGATCTTTAGCTACAAAAGAATATACATGTAAATGGAAAAATATGGGTGATTTATTTTTGTAAATTATGTAAGGAAGGAATAGAAAATATTAGGCATCTGTTAATTGAATGTAAATCTTTGAAAACAGAAAGGGTACATATAATGAAGTTGTGGAAAAATAAATATGAAAAGAGTGATTATACAGAAAGTGAATTATTGGTTTTTATGCTGGGTTTGAGAAAATATAAGGGGGATTTAGATATAAAGGTTATAGAGTTGACAAAGATTATGTTGTGGAAATGGGATAGAGCAGATTATGGGTAAATTTAGAGTGGGGAATGTAAAATAAAGTGGCTAACAGGTTTATCTGGGCATAATTGCTGAGATATTCTTGACTTCGTTTAAGGAGAAGTCATAATACCTCACATCACATCACATGGAAAATCCTAAAGATGGAAAATTGCCTTCTTAGTCAATCTGTGGATTCTAAATACAATAAAATCAAAGAAAGTGCTTATCCACACCAAGAGCAAAATGAAAATATAGATATAAGTTATAATAGTAAAAATAAAAGTAAAACCTATGCCAATGTCCTTAAAAAAGAAAGTGATAAGCTAAGGGAAAATGGAAACACAATAAATAACAACCAAAACTCCATACTGAATTTTCTTGATATAGAAATTGATAATACATCACAACAAATAAAAGCTCACAATGAAGAAAATACAATACAACTTACTTAAGAAGAATATCAAAGAATAAATAATCAATTTAATAACTCAATCCCTGATCTCTTACTAAATTCTTTTACAAACTATATCAATGACAAAACTCTGATTTTGACCATAACAAATCATAATGGAGGATTATTTAAATTCCCTATTGAGAAATTTTACAACATGATCTTTGAAAATGATATGTGGATGGGAATTAATAAGATCTTTTCCCATCCAAATAATAGATATATAATTACCGAATTTACTTCATGGTCTACTAAAAATTGTTTCAAAAATAACATTAGACTCTTGGATGGGAAGATCGTCTGCACAATTGATAAAAACAGAGCAATCACACTCAATGGAACCATCAAGAACTGTTTGATGAATTTTGATCAAGCAGAACTGGATAACATGTTTGGGAAATATGGGAAAACAACTGGACTAACATACAGATATGACTATCGAACTAATGGCCACATTCTGACCAACACTGGTACTTTCACTATCATATTAAAGAAGAGGGTGCACCCCAATGATATACCCACAGTGGTCTACTCCAGAGGTTCACCGATGGTCCTAACATTCTGTGGAGTTCCACCACAATGTTTTTTTTTGCTTGGAAAGAAATCACCTTATTAAAGACTGTCTAATTCGCATATGTAATGGATATGGCTTGAAACGGAATAGAATTCATAAATGCAATAAGAAGGCACGGAAGTCAATGATGGTCTCAACACTGGACTCTAAAATAGTTGATGAGGACAATCTGGACAACTTGACACAATTAGACTCAAATCATGAAGAACTCAATCAATCTGATCCAACACTGACAATGTTAGAAGAAATCCCGATTCACACTCCCATAAATAGTGTTGGATCACACCACTTAAATATGCCAATCAACTCTAATACCACTGAGCCACAAACACTTCACTAGTGGGGTAGGACAAAACCAACCTTATAATTGGATTGAGAATGAGACAAACAGACCCGAGATGATCCTCGATGAGAGTGGATCAGACTCTGATGCGACAGTCATTAGTGAACAAAAAGAATGAGTGCATGAAGACTGTAGTCCTATAACAACTCAACAAAATAGAAAGATATTACCAAAGAAGAACAAGAAAAAAAGGAAATCAAGACAACAAACCAGATCCAGTTCTGATGAAGATACTACAATAAATTCAAATGATAATTCTGAGAAACTAAATAAACAATACCATGATGATATTGAGATAAATCAGTGGAATGATAAGAATAACAAGAGAAGGAAAGGCAATATTCAATCCTCTATCAAGATCGCATCCAGTACCTCTAAGACAGTGGAACAGAGCATGAATCTGGATGACAGTAATAGTCAAGAAGAACTATTACTAACTTCTTTCATAGGTCTTAGTGATACTGAAATCTCCCAGTCAGACTGGGTTGCTTCTGAGATGGAGAATCAGTCTGTGCAATATGAAGATACACAGGACTAAATGCAGTAACGAAGTAGTCTGGGCAGAAATAGATGAATAATGGAATGGCAGATGCCAGCCAATGATAATGGCAGAGTTAATCAGGGACAAATCACCTCATATAAATTATATGAAGTTAAATTTCTATGGAGTTAATGTTAGGGGCCTGAACTCAGTTGATAGGGCACTTGCTATTCAAAATTGGATAGTCAAATGCCAGCCAAATGCCGTATGCATGGCAGAAACCAAATTACATCTAAATTCATGTTGTAAAATTGATCCGATTCTCCCAAAATCTGGGCTTCTTCAAATACTCAATTTCAATGGTACCATCAGGAGGTGTAGCTATTTTAATCAATTACAAAAAAGATCCTCCTACTAGCTTCAAAATTCTGCATCTAGATTCAAATTGCCTAATTGCTAACCTAAAATATAACCACTTTCAAATCAACCTAATCTATCTCTACATTAAAAATAACCACAATCTAATCATGAAAGTAATCACCACCATCAACTCAGTCATGGCCTCAAATCCATTCCCAGTCATCCTAATGGGTGATTTCAATGTGACATATAGTTCTTTCAATAAAAAATATATTCACCTCTTTAATCTAATACTGATGAGTGGAGAAGGATTCTTCCCTATAGATGCCTTCTCCTTCTACACTAAAAATGCCAGATCCTTGATTGACCTTGTTTACTATTCCCCAAGTATTCACTTCAAAATCAATGCAAAACTTTGACCAGTGATTTTTTCTGATTACTTGGCCCTAGAGTTATCTCTCGAAACAAATATTGGACATCAGATAGTTGAAGAAAATAACACTATTCGAATGTTGCTAAAACAGACCACACCTGAACGGCTCTTTTCTAAGGCCTACCCCTACTTTAAAAAAATTGATATCCTAAGGCTACCAGTGGAGGAGGCATGGTTCTCCTTCATCGGCATCTTCCAATCCATAATAAATAAGGTTTCCCTTAACAAGAAAAGCCCTAACCACTTATTAGCCAATCTTGATGCTATTGACGAAAGACTAAAAGAACTTCCACTCGATAATCAATTTGTACCTCTTGCCCTTGCCCTGAAATGCTAATACCGGGATAAGCAGAGATCTCTGGCTGAATATATGTCAATCAAGCAAGCCAAGAGATTCCTGCCAGATCAACAATGCTGGTCCAAGAGTTACTTCCGGTGGGCACTGGGAACAGGTGGCAGGAAACTCATTCCACTGTCATTAATGATAGATAACAACATTCTTGTGGGCCTGGAAATGATCTGTGCAATTAGAGAGCACTTTAGGGCAACACTTCAATTTGATCAGACTGGGAATGTCAATGGACTATTCGGCCTAGATGAGAACCTGACTCATGATATCACTGAGGAAAAGATCCACATCAAGCTAAAAAGCCTCCCAGAGAGGGTGCACCCAGGAATACATGGCATACCAAAATTCATCCTCCTACATCTAGAGAAATATTCAGTGCCAATAATTAAAGCTATGATAAACCACTTAGCCAAGGGAAGTCGAGAGATTAACAACTTGTATCCAATATCTCTCATACCTTTCTTAAAGAAAAAAGATGGAAAACATGACTTGAATAATCTGAGGCCTATCTCAATGATTCCCCTTTTAATTAAAATCATAGAACAATTAATTAAGGATCAAATCCAAGTGAAAATTTATAAATACATTTCTACCAATCAATATGCCAAAAAAGGGGAATCATCAATTAATGCCATTGGCTAAATGAAACTCCTTATCAATGTTATTAGAGCCCGGAAGATGTCGAAACTGATCGCTGTCCAACTCGACATCTCGGCAGCATTCGACTCAGTCAGGACAGACATTCTGATTGATGTTCTTCAGGAATATGGTGTGCCGTGTGTTTATCTGAGGATGATTGCAAATCTATTAGCCAACAGAATCATCCACATCACAATGAATGGGGAAATTGAACCTGGGTTCGAACCTCCATCTCTATTCCTCAAGGATCTCCACTTAGTGCGCTATATTTTATAGCCTATATCAACCCGCTATTGATGGAGATTGAGAGATCACTGCCTGGAGTGTATGTACCTGCCATGGGAAGGATGATTAAACATCTCAGTTATCATCTGCCTGCCTTCCAAGAAATATATCACTAAACTAGAGCAAGTACTAGCATGGTATTCAGACAAATATAAACTCAAATTCAATAAAAAGAAATCAGCCTCCTGGAGCTTGCTAACTGGCAGGGAAATTGCTTCAAATTTTACAGCTGATCCACAGAAATTCCTAGGCTTTAATTTTTCAAAAGCCAATAGTGCTATGAGGAGAGAAATCGAAGAATCCCTATTAACAAAAATTTGCCATACAACTACCTCCCTTTCTAAGATATATGTTTCACTTCATGGTAAGGTAAGACTCTTAAACTCATTGATATTCCCAAAAATCAACTATTTCCTATCTGGTATCTGCCCCTCCAAAAAAATTTATCAAAAAAATTAACTCACTTTGCATAAAACTATTCTGGGGCCGAAAGGTTGCTGCCATCAGCCTCTGAAAACTTCAAATGCCTAGAAGGTTCAATGGCCTTTCTTTACATTGTATCAAAACCATGATATTCCAGAGAGACTATAACCTACTATTCTGGCTTCAAAACAAATATTCAAGTATATCATATCAAGAAACTGTCACACCCACTGACAGACCACCGCCCACTAATAAAAGTTGGTGGAATTTGTTATTTGATAATATTCAGAAAGTTATTGATCTGAATGAAAATCCAATTATATCAAAAATTAAATACTGGAATGCATATAAAATAATACATGGGGAAAATAATATAAACAAAAAGTCTCTTGGGATCACCAATCAGCAACTGATTTCAAGATCAAAATTTTGGTTCATTGAGGCAAAATTTCAAGATTTCTTAATTAAAATCAACCTGGACTTTCTCCCTACAAACTTATTTCTGGCATACAGGAGAAATTTCAAGAAGATCAATCCTGTGTGCCAGGTATGTGAGAGAGAGGAGGAATCAATTGATCATATTTTTCTTAAATGTCCCATTATGTCCAATTATAGATCGATATCTCATAAATGGTACAGCAATACAATGCAATCTACAAATCAATTAAAGATTATATAGGTCAGGGTCTATTTACGGACATAAGAGTGGCAATTTTCGTGAATTATGCCCTGTGGTGTGTCAGATGTAAAATCACAATTGAAGGAACGAGAGACCCACATGGGACTAAATTTAGGAATATCATGGAGAAAATCATGAAAAAGGACCAACTAATTGCTCCAAGCTATATCACAAGAGCAACATGGCAGAAGGTTGAATCTACTTTACTTCAAATAGATATGTAATTGATATCATTTTTATATTTGTAACATTCAATATAGCTATAGAATAAAATTTTTCTTAAAAAAAAAAAAAAACTCTAAAATATTACCTGAATCCATTATTAACAATCATATATATATATATATAAAGTCGTACTGAATAAAGGGACTTTTTTACTTTTCTTTCAATATTTTTTTTTTATATTTTGTAGTTTAATAGTTGCGAATGGTATAAAAATATGTATATACTTAATTGACACAGAATAAATTGTACTTATATTAAAGCTTGAAAAAAAAACTTTATTAAAAATGATACTGGCAGTTATAAAGTTAAGTGATTTGCTGTTGTTGATTTACACATTCAATATCAGAAAGCATTTTTTTAGGCAGAGAAATCGCACGCAAAAAAGTAAATTGTATGCATCCTCATTCAAACATATCTTTTGGAATCAAATGCAAAATAATATCATGTTATAAGAACAATAAAAATTCTAATAGTTAGATAGGTAATAAACTAATTGTTGCTTAAGTAATATTTCAAACAGATTGATAAAAAAATATATTTATTCATTATAAATATCTAATATTCTGCTACATTTTAATAATTGATAAACATTACAATCGCCAATTTGCGTTTTCAGAAAAAAAAATTGTGGAATATTTTTTAAACATATGTTAGGAATATAAATAACTGTACTTGGATTTAGAAAAACAAGAATCGTAATATATCACTTACAATGATTCTATTATTAATTTTTAAAAACATGTGGCATTTTCTCATTAGAAAAATAAAAAATAGAATGTAAAATTTCGAAGTAGAATATTTTAACCACTGAAAGTGTCATGTGCACTTACAAATTAATCATAACAACTCTAGTGCAGCATTTATCTAATACTTAAGTATTAAGTAGAAAATCTGAAATGTTTAGACATCTATATATCTTCAAATTCAGCTATCTAAGTTAAATAGCCATATGGGACTGAACTAAATTCAGATACACCATACATTAATAGTTTTAGCAATATAACATTACCAAAGCTGCAAAAATAAAACTATAATAGTAAGAAAATCAAGTGTTTACATCAAGTGATTTAATTTATTAAGCTTGTACTACAAATGTAATATAATACCCCAATTGGACAAACCAATCTGTAACTAACCATTTTACATATTTCTTTTATAACTAATGTGAGTACTAGTAATCTGTTTGAACCTAGGTAAAATCCCATTGGATGCCTACTTATAATTGTAAATAGTTTGAATCTTGGTACATTATCTATAACAGTTTGTAGGATTTCCATTTTTTAACAGTATATCATTTGCACCTCTGTTAATGGTAACTCATCCTCAGTATTTCATAATTATGCAGACAAATTCTTATATACATACTCCAAGACAAATTCTTATACAAATTCTCATACAGATCATATTTAATCACTGGACATTATGAATCCTCTACAGCTCATATTTAATAATGTAACATTATAAATTTTAGTAGCTCATATTTAATAATATATCATAAATATTTGTCATTTGTCAAATCTTTATCGATCATCAATGGTAGTCACATCACTTATGCTGGATCACAAACAATAAACAAACAAAATGAAAATCATTATTTATACAGCCATTTAATTAATATATTTACCTACATTATTTATCAGTTAATAAATTATGATGACATCAATGATAGTGATGGCATTGATGATACTCCCAGCCACATCTTTATAAAACAAACTCACAATTAACACAAATCATTTCTTTTATCAATTTAAAAGTGATGAACTAGTATACCTACTCTCCATCACCCAATGTATACTCTAATGACCATAGACCAATTTGTATGGCCTCACTAAGTAATATGATGACACCTGTAATCTGTTCTATGGTTGGAATTCTTCTGTGATTACGATGACTAAACTATTTTTTCACAAGAAAAATAATTGACTTTAAGAAATATATGTCTTTAATCAAAAACTTAAATTGTATTATTGATTAGTCATCAATATACAAAACAAAAATTTTATATAATTAATAAAAAAATTAATTACATTCAATAATGATCAATAACAATAATCACTAAAAATTCTTCTCTCCTTCCCCCTAATGAAATTTAGACTCAATCATTAGATACATAAAGCTTGATATGTGCATATTAATATATTTAATAGGTGAATGGAAGTTTCATATCATGGGAAATTTTAATTTCATAAATAAACAACAACGCGATGCATGCACATACTCTCATATTAGATATAACATACATTTTATGCTATAATCTTAAAAACAATAATCGAGAAATGGGTAGGGAAAAGTTTAATTAAATCATAAAAATAAGGACATAAATTTTATGCCTATAATCTTTTATAAGAGTTTACTTAAATCATAAAGATAAGAATATCTAAAGGAAATCTATTTCGAATTATAATTCTCATTATCTCAATTCCTATTAAGCTAGGCTGCTAATTACTTTAAAATCTATTTTTCATTATTATGCATTTTTATTTCTGTTCTGTTTCCAAAATTAGAGCATTCATACAAAACACCAATCCATGCATACGGATAGTACCATGTATGTGTTTCCCATCATTAATAAATCTTGTGTCTAATCTTTACTTATAAGAATGATATATAAACAATAATTTGTATTTTCATGATACCAAAAAAAATAATAATAAATAATAAACTAGAAACATTTTAAAAATATATACATATAAAATGATTACATATAATGATTATAGTAAACTAAGCAATCAGGTATTCATTTTTAGGAAAAAACCCTTTTTAAATCAATTATGCTTATTTTCATGATTTGGGAGAGAAAATGGATATTAGTAATAATAATAAAGAAATGTTCAGAGTTATTAAAAAGTTTATAGTACCATGTATCTCTTCTTTTTCCGATCTAGAAATTGTTCTAGTTAATTTAATAAATTTTCACTACAAGCAACGCTTGTTTAAGATTAAAATTTTGAATTCAGCCACATACCAATGTTTAATAGTGGTTAACTGGAAAATTTTCATTTGAAGCTTAGATTTGTAACTTTCTTTCTGTTTTTCTGTGATGATGATGTTGCACAGACTGCATTTCTTGATGGACACTATTTTAGTATTGTGATGTCTTTTTCATTTCTTCTCTCTTTCATTCCATTTGTAGGCATGCTAATAAACAAATGAATATTTTTTTCTTCTCTTGATATATATTTCCAGCATGTTACTTTATTGTTTATTGGAATTCACCAATGGCAGAGTTGAAGCAATAGCAAGATTCAGAGTCTTCTTTGGTCTGGAGTTCAGCCATAGGATGCTATTTGTTAGTTTCCATCTCAAATTTAGATCTTCCGATGTGCATAGAGTTGTTTGGGGAGCCAAAAGGCACACTCAACAAATAATCTTTCTAGCCATCCATTCTGCTATAGAAACCTTCAAATAATAATAAGGCATTGGTTTCAATATACAATCACATTTATCAATCCCCTCTATTTATTTTCAGATTAAATATGTGCTGGCCTTTTTAAAGATATTATGCACAGCTGGTTATTAATAAAAATGGGTTTTTTAGCTTTCTTCCACATTTATTTTCTTGGTGGTTTAAAGTTATTAACAGTTCTCTTTTTTTAATTTTAAACTGCTTACTAATGAGTATCTTTCTCACTCCCATTTTTCTAACCTGAGGTTATATTAAAATTGACATTATCTTTCTTTCTCAATTTTTTTAACACAAGATTGAAATCCTTAAAATTGACAATCTTTTTTTTAACATATTGACCCTCTTTTTTAAAACATTTTAAATAAAAAAAATTAAATATTATGAAAAAACAACTTTTACATAGAAAATATGAAATTATTTTTAAAAAAATATTTTGATATATCTGTAATTATTTAAATTTTAATGTTTGAACATACACATGCATATTTATGCATATATTTTCATATCTACTCATATCTGTAAAACTTGCTTAAATAACGTTACAAGCAAAGAAGAAAACACTAAATTAATACATGACTGTTGAAATGATCTAAATAATCTAAAAAAATACAGATTATTAATATTATTAGAAACAAAAATCATAGATCAAATTATTAATAACAAGTATTAAATCAAAATACTATTAAGAAAGAACATTATAATTTATTAGATACAAATTGAAATATTAAAAGCCAATAAGTAGATTGAAGAAAATGATTTATAGACTCTAAAGTTAAGGACAACTAATTCTTAAATATAAATATATTCAGATGCTTAACTACTGAGATAACTCATAATTATGGGTATATTACAAATTTTGAAACTAAGACAATAATTTCTCATATCCCCATTAAAATTCCACTTTTAAATAGACCACTTAACCATTCAAAATATATACATTGTCCTTTTCATTAATAAAAGTTAATTGAGTAGAGAGAGAAAAAAACTTCTCCCACTTTCTTCTGATGTTTTTGGAATTTGTAATATTTGTAATGTAGTGTTTGAATGCAATAACCTACAACTTTCCCCTCCTATGAAGAAAAAAATCTGTGTGATTTTTTTAAAATTTTAAACATATAACTAAAATAAATAGGCAGATTATGTACGGAATTGTATGATTCTTTCACTTTCATCTTTACTGAACATTTATAATAAAAAATTTATGTGCCTGACATACTCTATATAAATCTAGATCAATATAATTGACTTCTAATTTATCTAAAATATAGATTCTCACTACAATACAAAATCAACATTGATGATAATTGGTCTCAAGTTTTGAAGTTTCCCACCTACTATCATATTTTTCTCTGGTTTCATTTTAATAGGATATTTATAAAATAAATCACTAAATTTCAACCAATAGTGTGCCTTTCTACCTTCACATTTGTTTTTCATTAATCCCAAAAAATAGCATCCTGTTTCTAAATAAAATTAATATTACCATAAAAATTATCATTGGTGATAGCTGGTTTTAATTATTCAACTTTACAACATAATGTCATATTTTTCTAATAATATATTTATAAAACCAATCACTAAAATTCAACAAATGGTGTGACTTTCTAACTTTACCCTTACTTTGCAATTTATCTACAAATGCATCCAGATACCAAATAACACTAATATTATTAAGCAAGGACTTCTATAAATACATTTTTCATACAACTACTTACCTTTATAACGATTTTATGACTGGCTAACTTCATACTAGTAGCTTCCTGGCCATTTTTATTTTCTACACTACTTGGTAGCTTTGTTTTATCCCTCTATCTTTTCTTTTTTAACTTTAACCACATGCCCTTTTAAACCCTGTTCCTCCAACTCCCTTTGTATTCTCTTCATTTCGTAACCTACTTTACCCTGTCTGTTGTCTATCTCCCCATACACTCTACTGTTTTTTTCCCAACTGCCACCACTATCTTAAGGATATCTATTTCAATTTTTATATCTTCCTTAAATTGGTCATTTCTCTGTTCCCCTTTTTCACACCTCTCTTTCATCTTTAAACATTCTTCTTTTATGTCTTCTATCTTAAAGCCTCTTTCTTGGAACTTCCTATCCCATTTTTCTTCTTACTTCTCTAACTTATCTGCTAGTTCCATAAAGCAGGTATCATACCTATCATCTAATTTTCCAATTTTACTCTTCAAATTATCTTCAAAATTTTCTAATCTATCATTTGAGATTTTAAACTTGTCATCCAGTTTTTTCTTCATTTCTAAATATTAACTCTCTAATTTATTGGAATGACACTATTTTTCCATCAATTCTTTCCTGTATTCCACATTCATTTTTTTTAATTTGATCTAACAGGATTTGGAACTTGTCTGGTTCACTGCATTTTGACCCCCCATATACTTCTTTTTTGTCAGAATCGATACTGCTTTGGTTTTATAAAGATTAATATTATCTGTTTATTGTTTAAATAAGTAATGTCTTTTAGTCCTATAATCAATTTAATTAACTTTGGTTTCCAGTTGTATGGCCATCAAGAAACTGTACATCAAATCTGCACATTGATCCTCCCTTTCTGATATTATATTCTCTGTTGACTGACCTGCATCTATATCACCCTGCTTCTCATTTCTTCCATATCCATTATTTACATACCCATCTATCAATATCTTACATAGTACACATGTATACACATGTATATAATCATAGCAAAGTTCCTACTTCAAATTATATACTCATCCATTTTTCTAGAGATCTGACAGATATTGACAGCAAACAGAATGACTAGCAACTCACAATTCTAAGACAGATAAAGAATTCAGCCACAAGACTACTAGTATACAATGAACCATGAACATCAAGAGAGCTATCTCAGTTTAATCATCTTAAGCTACCACAATTCTTGATAAAATAATGCAAAACTCTTTGCAATGCCCTGATTCATTCAAGTCTTAAGGGCTGGAAATATATAAAAATATGCCTTGTTTCCTCTCTTGGGGTCTTAGAGTCATGAAATATCGAAACTATTCCCTGATTCACTGAGTTTTAGGGGTTGAAAATATCAAACTATGCCTTGCTCATTTTATAGGAGACTTCAGTACTTGAGATCATGGCAGAATTACTTTAACTGCTTCATGATAAACAACAACAAATTAAAATGGGTTGGAGCAGTGAGTGAGATTGAATTAGTCATGAGTTGCATGAACACATTGTATCCTCAAGGCAACGACAAAATGATCCATTCTTCATCAAACTGAAGGTATAGCTAACCAAACTCCCACAATCAAATACTCACTCCAATCTCCAAAATCATATGTTTTCTATAATACTACCGCCTCAACTACACATGAAAACTACTATTTATAACTTATAATCATTAATACTCTTGTCCATATCTCACAGTAATACTTTATTAATAAAAGTAAAAAAAAATTAATAGGAACCCTTATTGCTGGTTTAAACACTTACTTAAGTTGTGGTACTTATAATGTCTTAGAACTTAAATACTGGGCTGTTCTGTTTCATGGCTGTACTCATTTATTAACACTAATAAAGAAGTAAAACACCAATAAATACTACTATATAACATTTCAATAAGAACACAATGCCAATGTAATTCTATACCAAAAAAAATCTCTTTTTTTAACTACTCATCTCAATTTCTTCTCTATTATGTCTACTCCCAATATCAGGTAGACAGCATATCTCACACTCTGTTTACATTGACATAACCTCATTTTTATTTTTTGTTATAATAATAATCCATGGAAGTATTATATATATATATATATATATATATATATACTTCCATGGATGATATATATTATAACATATATATCTATATATATATTGAAACCCTATCCTATAACCTCCATCTTCTTCACTTATCTACTTTACTATATTTATAATTGTCCAGGCGCCAATTCTATGCAAAATAGAATAAAATTTATAATTATAAATTATATTTAAATTTATTTAAAAGATTTTATATTGAAATTACCCTATGGCTTAACTCAGTTGAGGTTATGGGGTATGGTCTTTATATATCAAGCCACAAAGATGATAAAAACACCTATAGACAATAATATTATAAGATCAATTGAAATATGTTCAGGGCATCTGTTCAATACTAAACTATTGCACAATCATAAAAATGTTTTTTTAATAGAAGTTCATATTTAACATAGAATAAACAATCACTAGGACCAGGTACTTTTCTATCCATATCACTATCTATTCCAAGCAAAGTAAAATGTGTTATTGGTATTATACTACTGAAATTTATTACCACAAAACAAATTTAACTAAAACTAGAATTATTTTGACAACTCATATCTTCCATAACTATACTATGATAATTAGATGTGTGTGTGTGGAAATAAAGAATCGAACATATATAATCAAGGAATTCCTATAAGCTGTTGATTCAATAAAATATTTATTATAAAAAAAAATAAAATCAAAAATAAATCATAACTAAAAAAATATTATTGATACCTTTATCACCCATTACATTTTTCTGTGATAAAATGAAAATTGACTACTTTTTAATATGTGCATTATATATCTTCGAATATGTGCGTTTGTTTATATAGTAAATATCATGAATTTCCAAATTACATCCTATTAAATTATCTATAACGCTTTGATGATAATAAAAATTAATAATCTTTTAGAAATATTATAGAATTTTAAATAACACTTGTCCGTTATAATTATTATATATTCCATCTAGCATTACCTGTACAAAATTAGAGACAAGCATGGGACTACAATACTAAAACACTTAATCTATATACTTAATCTAATCATTCCTGACCATTTCTATTGTTAACTTATTTTAATCTACTCCCTATATAATAAACTTATAACTGACAAGGTTTTAATTCTTTATTTTTTTATAACAATCATTATCGAAATTCAGCTTAATAAATATAATTAAAAAAAAATAATAATAATAATATGTAATATCACGCACACATCCGAACATATATAATCACCTATAGTATAATCTCCGGATTATACCAAACACAGTATCATATCATAATATATATATATATGAAATTACATTGCTACATTTTTTTTAAAGGTACACAAAACACACACAAAAAAAAATTGTTTATACATCTATTATAAAAATAAAAAAAAATTATTTGTCCATACCTCATTATTACATATAAAATGTTTTTTTAAAAAAAAATTTGAAAGTTAAGAAACACATATATTAATTTCAATGACACCATAAATTCTAAGATTAAAAAAAAATGTCTATCCATTGTTAAAGCATATTTTTGTTAAGAATGACAAGTCTTTTCCTTTTAGAATTTTGTGATAAGCTTTATAATTACATTTGCATGCATTGAAAATTATCCTATTACAGATGTGTGTATAGTGAAGTGATATAATATAAAGTATCTTCTTGATATCATATTGGATATATATCTTTTTTTCATTTTAAATTTTGTTTTATCGAATATTAATAGCAAATTCCTTAAATTAAAAAAAATTAGGCGTTTAATTTTAGCATCTAAAGTTAAAATTTGAAATAGCTCTATCTTACAAAACATTGCCATCTTAATGTTATTCATTTTTAATATACATTAAAATAGACTATAATAGTAATAACTTAACTTAGAAACATCCAGGCAATTTTATAGGTAGTAGATTCGAATCATGAATTTTGGTAGAGATTTGAAGACAGGTAACCCTTTTGAGTCTATTCCTTCATGGTAACTCCAGTTTTACAATATAAATTTCCCATAAAGGTATTATTATAATCCTTGCGATTTCTTTTTATATTTGTTATACTATTAGAGTTTTTTTTTTAAATCTTTTAAGTTTCTTATCTTCTTCCTTGGAGCTTTTTTATTACTTTTTTAGTTGTAAACCCTGTCTTTCTCTCTTCACGCCCTCTATGTTTCCATGACAACTTTGGAAGCTTGCCAGAAATATTATTTATAAAATTTTAAACAATATAATGTTTGAATTTACTATACATAGTAATTTAAAAAAAAATATTAAACATTAATTATTAATTTTAAAATGTCATTTACTATTTCAAATAATCTTTATCATTTTTGAAACCTAAGATTTTAAGACAATCTATAATCAGTAATTTATAAATAACATATAAAAAAAAAATTCTAATTAATAATACACATATGCATCTGTCTATGATGATATGTAAATTTTCTATTGTACACAAACATCTACCACTAAACATCTACTTCCAAAACTCCACCCATCAATATATCTATTTAAAATTTTAATTTTTGTTAAAATCCAAATTTCAATTAGAAAATCACATCACAGTTTAGATTTTATTTTTTTAAAACTCAATTTTAAACATTAATGATATCACAGTTTAGGCCTAATTTTTTCCCAAAAATTCAATTCCGAATATTATATTATATCACAATTCATTTTTTTCAACTAATTGTCTTTATCCCAAATGTGACCTTCCCATATTTCTTTCTAGTGCCAACCTGGAAGGTTACAATCCATCCCCCTTATGAAAGAAAAATGAATGGGATAAACAACAATCAATATTAATAACACATTAAATTTTACATTAAGATCATTCCTCAATTAAAAAATTATGTTTGTCAAATAAACATACAACAATAAAAAAAAACATTTAATGCATTTACAAACACTTGTTCTTATTATATTTAATAAGATTAAATAAGCAAGAGAAAAAAAATAACTAAATTTTATATTGAACAATAGGTATGACTTTTCTTAATCATGTCTTGCAGGGCATGGAACCAAACTGCGAGCATTATAGGTTCCTCGTATTCCTTCAGGTATAGAAAGCAAAAATTCCTTTTTCTCCAACCTGTTTCATTATCTCATAGGGACCTTCATAGAGATTAAGAAATTTCCAAAAAGTGTGCTTCTTAAGATTACTAACATGGGGAGTTCTGATCATTATGCTGTCATGAATTTTGAAACAATGTGAGCTAGCCCTATGATGGCAAATACGCTTATCACCCATCTTTTTAAGATTAGCTCAGGCTAACTCTTGAACAGGGGGCAAAGGAGTTTTAATTAATAAAGGTTCCACCTTACCAAAATGTAAACGAATCGGTAACATTTTTGTGGATTCATTAATTGTAACATTAATATAATGTATAATCTGTGGCAATTGATGCACCCATTGCCTGTGGTCTCCACCTACATATACCCGGAATAATTGACTGAGTTCTCGCATGATCCTTTCACTAGGATTGGACTGTGGGTTGCATATGGAACACATGATGTGCTGAATATATTCTTCTTTTGACACCATTTTTTCCAATAGTCTGAAATAAAAGCAGTGGCATGATCAGTGAGAATAGAGGTAGGTTTACCTACTACAATAAATTGTGACATCTCCAGGTGTTTCACAACATTCTTGGTGTCAGCCTTTGGGACTGTAAAAGCTGAAACAAATTTTGAGAACACGTTGTAAGTTACAAGAATAAACTGTTTCATGATAACTAACAAATGATATCCTAATTTGGGTTGGAGCAGTGAATGAGAACAATCAATCACCAGTGACATGAATACACCATATACCCAAGACAATAACAACAATTCTCCATCCATCACCAAGAATCTGCAATACAACCAACAAAACTCCAACAATCAAGCATGCTATCTAACCTTCAAAATTATGAACTTTCTATAACAGAAGTGTTCCAGATATGAACAATATTAACACTTTATAATTTAATGCTACCAATAATTCTATGTTTCTCTAGCATCAGTACTATATTTGATTGACAAGCAAAAGATATATATTAAAAAAAAATATGTTATCAACTTTAACATTTATTAATTTACTACAAGTTGTGATATTTCTATAGCTTTATAATTAAAACTGTATTTATTTATTTCACCTAAAAAAAATTTTTTTTTATCTATACATCTAACATTCATATATCTATTACACATCTTTCAGGTATTGGCTTATTTCAAACTCTAATTTGCTTATTTCAAACTTTAGTGAATGCTCCATTTACCCCTAATTCCATTCTATCAAACATTTTTATTGATCTTCCAGATTGATATCAGAAATCATTGAATAAGAAAAACTACCAACTTGATTCTATTTTGGAACCAATTCTACAATAGCTGTATATTTAAAACAGGATTAAAATACTTCTAATAGCACAAGATTACTTTTCATCTCAGATATACGCCAATATATATCAACAAAAATATAAATACTCTACAAGTATATATTAAGCCATTCACACTAGTCATCACTTAACCAATTAAACCAACAAAAGATAAATATTTTACAGAATATGAGACTTAATTAATCAAGATTCCACAATTGGACAACCACTTAACCCATGTATATCAGGCCATCCACATTGCATGCCATCATAAGCCACTTTATATGTCATTCATAATAGAATGTACAAAATATAATATCCAACAAAGAACAAAATACACATATGAACAAAATGAATTGATCACCAATCATTGTGAAACCAGTTATCCATAAATATCATGCCCCATGATTATCAGGCCCCACGACTGGACATCCATTGAAACCCTATCATATAACCTCCATCTTCTTCACTTATCTACTTTATTATATTTATAATTGCCCAGGCGCCAATTCTATGCAAAATAGAATAAAATTTATAATTATAAATTATATTTAAATTTATTTAAAAGATTTTATATTAAAATTACCCTATGGCTTAGCTCAGTTGAGGTTATAGGGTATGGTATTTATATATCAAGCCAACAAGGATGATAAAAACATCTATAGACAATAATATTATAAGATTAATTGAAATATGTTCAGGGCATCTGTTCAATACTAAACTATTGCACAATCATAAAAATGTTCTTTTAATAGAAGTTCATATTTAACACAGAATAGACAATCATTAGGACTGGGTACTTTTCTATCCATATCACTATCTATTCCAAGCAAAGTAAAATGTGTTATTGGTATTATACTACTGAAATTTATTACCACAAAACAAATTTAACTAAAACTAGAATTATTTTGACAACTCATATCTTCCATAACTATACTATGATAATTAGATGTGTGTGTGTGGAAATAAAGAATCGAACATATATAATCAAGGAATTCCTATAAGCTGTTGATTCAATAAAATATTTATTATAAAAAAAAATAAAATCAAAAATAAATCATAACTAAAAAAAAATATTATTGATACCTTTATCACCCATTACATTTTTCTGTGATAAAATGAAAATTGACTACTTTTTAATATGTGAATTATATATCTTCGAATATGTGCGTTTGTTTATATAGTAAATATCATGAATTTCCAAATTACATCCTATTAAATTATCTATAACGCTTTGATGATAATAAAAATTAATAATCTTTTAGAAATATTATAGAATTTTAAATAACACTTGTCCGTTATAATTATTATATATTCCATCTAGCATTACCTGTACAAAATTAGAGACAAGCATGGGACTACAATACTAAAACACTTAATCTATATACTTAATCTAATCATTCCTGACCATTTCTATTGTTAACTTATTTTAATCTACTCCCTATATAATAAACTTATAACTGACAAGGTTTTAATTCTTTATTTTTTTATAACAATCATTATCGAAATTCAGCTTAATAAATATAATTAAAAAAAAATAATAATAATAATATGTAATATCACGCACACATCCGAACATATATAATCACCTATAGTATAATCTCCGGATTATACCAAACACAGTATCATATCATAATATATATATATATATGAAATTACATTGCTACATTTTTTTTAAAGGTACACAAAACACACACAAAAAAAAATTGTTTATACATCTATTATAAAAATAAAAAAAAATTATTTGTCCATACCTCATTATTACATATAAAATGTTTTTTTAAAAAAAAATTTGAAAGTTAAGAAACACATATATTAATTTCAATGACACCATAAATTCTAAGATTAAAAAAAAATGTCTATCCATTGTTAAAGCATATTTTTGTTAAGAATGACAAGTCTTTTCCTTTTAGAATTTTGTGATAAGCTTTATAATTACATTTGCATGCATTGAAAATTATCCTATTACAGATGTGTGTATAGTGAAGTGATATAATATAAAGTATCTTCTTGATATCATATTGGATATATATCTTTTTTCATTTTAAATTTTGTTTTATCGAATATTAATAGCAAATTCCTTAAATTAAAAAAAATTAGGCGTTTAATTTTAGCATCTAAAGTTAAAATTTGAAATAGCTCTATCTTACAAAACATTGCCATCTTAATGTTATTCATTTTTAATATACATTAAAATAGACTATAATAGTAATAACTTAACTTAGAAACATCCAGGCAATTTTATAGGTAGTAGATTCGAATCATGAATTTTGGTAGAGATTTGAAGACAGGTAACCCTTTTGAGTCTATTCCTTCATGGTAACTCCAGTTTTACAATATAAATTTCCCATAAAGGTATTATTATAATCCTTGCGATTTCTTTTTATATTTGTTATACTATTAGAGTTTTTTTTTTAAATCTTTTAAGTTTCTTATCTTCTTCCTTGGAGCTTTTTTATTACTTTTTTAGTTGTAAACCCTGTCTTTCTCTCTTCACGCCCTCTATGTTTCCATGACAACTTTGGAAGCTTGCCAGAAATATTATTTATAAAATTTTAAACAATATAATGTTTGAATTTACTATACATAGTAATTTAAAAAAAAATATTAAACATTAATTATTAATTTTAAAATGTCATTTACTATTTCAAATAATCTTTATCATTTTTGAAACCTAAGATTTTAAGACAATCTATAATCAGTAATTTATAAATAACATATAAAAAAAAAATTCTAATTAATAATACACATATGCATCTGTCTATGATGATATGTAAATTTTATATTGTACACAAACATCTACCACTAAACATCTACTTCCAAAACTCCACCCATCAATATATCTATTTAAAATTTTAATTTTTGTTAAAATCCAAATTTCAATTAGAAAATCACATCACAGTTTAGATTTTATTTTTTTAAAACTCAATTTTAAACATTAATGATATCACAGTTTAGGCCTAATTTTTCCCCAAAAATTCAATTCCGAATATTATATTATATCATAATATATATATATATATATAATGGTCAGGGTAGATGTAGAGTCTTACTGTATTTGCACTACAAGGTGTCCTTAGGCTATTTAAACCTGCAAAATTTATATAGTAGGCAGATACATAAGTGAAAATTCAAATTTTACCTATATGTTTTATTCCTACCATCAGCCCATGCTGCTAGCTCAGTAAGATGCAGAGATTTATAAAATATAAAATTCTTAAAATATTTTTCAATATTGAAAAAATAAATGAACCCCCTGCCAGTAATAACACACACAAACATTTATTTATATATATATATATATATATATATATATATAAATAAATGTTTGTGTATCTATATATATATATATATATATATAAGATTTTGAATCATTTTAGTATCACTTTTACTTTAAAATTTAACTTACATTTTAACTTTGATTTTTGGAATTTAATTTACATTTTAACTTTTATTTTATAAGTTCGCACGTATGAGTTTAACATTTTATTAGTGTCGAGTGTGAAAAGACTACATAGATTGCATTTGAAAAGAAAATATTCTATCCCTGATTTAACCTTAGTCCAAAAGTTTGCAGTCAAACCAACGCCAATCTATCTGATATATCGATGTATTTAATGCAGCATGAATATGACAGCACAATACCATATGGTCAGGAATGCACATCTGAACAGCATGGTTAAGAGAAGAAATTGTGTCTCATCCAGTACAGGAATCTTACATCTGTCTGGCAAGAAGAACAATAAAAAACACCATAGAAAGGGATTGTGGTCCTTTTTGCCATCTTACTATCCCATTCCATAGGCTAAAGGGGTGATCCAAAAAGCAAGGAATATGTCTGCTTCCGATGGTCAGTACGAAATAGGATTTATTTTGCCCAAGTGCAGCATATCATGTGATCCTGCATGTAGCAGACCTTAACCCAATTTAACTATGAAACAAATAACCTAAGATTAACCCTCCCTTAATTAAACTAATATAACTTTACAAATTTATGCAACCATTCACACCCGACTCAAATTTAACATTTATTAAGTTTAGTTTAACAGAAAAAAAAGAAATTATAATAAAAACTTAAAAGAATAAAAAAATAAATTAATAGAAATGATTTTTTAATAAAATGCATTCACTAAAATAATTAATAAATAATTTAGTCAGATAGGAAATTCTATTTCTATTTAAATATTGAGAAGTTTAGAATTTATAGTTCTTATTGTTTTCAAATTAATGTTCATTGGAGTTTATAAAGTTTTTACAGTTTAAAAAAAGTTCATCCCCAGCAGTTGCTTGCAATTTGGGATCCAGCATTAATTCCCCCAATGTCCTGTGATCCGCAATATAGTGTACCAGTCAAAAGACCCCACCCACAATAACAACCCAAACTCAAAGTTGGATTCAAACTCAGTCGAACCAAACTGAATTCAAACCCAACTCATGAGCTCAGATCAAATCAATAAATGATATAAGTCGATGATACAGGATTATGCACCAAGAAACTAGCTCAATGGATGATGATGATTTGAGACCCCTGATCTGACTTTATGAGTGTACAATAAAATAACCAAGGATATTTATAAGTCAACTCATATATGCATGTTTGGGTTGCCAATACAGCCAGTGAGCATTAATATTAAAATAATTATTGAATAATATAGAATGTTAAAACCCAAATATGTTAATAGAATGTTTAATAATAATATTTTGTTCAACTTTTATGAGTCAGATTATATAGATTACCTCTAGTCTTTAAAAGGAATTTATAATTTACAATAAGAATGGCAGTCATTATTATGTGCCAATAACTATTACACAACATTCTAGGAAGATTATATATGGCTATGCCCCGACAAAAAAATAAAGGTATTCGGCTTTGACAGAAATGATTATTCTAATTCTAAAAAAAAAATGTGAGATTCATTTTCACATTCGTAAATCAATTCACAAAGAGCAAGATACATATTTAGGGCATAACTTTAATATTTCATAGAATGTTGTGTAATAGTTGTTGAACATAATAATGACTGCCATTCTTGTAATAATTATAAATTCCTTTTAAAGACTAAGGGTAATCTATATAATCTGACTCATAAAAGTTGAGACAAAATATTATTATTAAACATTCTATTAACATATTTGGAGTTTTAACATTATGTATTCAATAATTATTTTTAATATTAATGCTCACTGGCTGAGTGGCAACCCAAACATATATGAGTTGACTATAAAAATATCCTTAGTTATTTTATTGTACCTCATAAAGGAGTCAGGATCAGGAGTCTCAAATCATCATAACTGAAACTAGTTTCTTAAGTGCACAATCCTGTATCATCGACTTATATCATTTATTGATTTGATCTGAGCTGAGGGCGAGGTTGGGTTCAGTTTAGTTCGGCTGAGTTGAGTTTGGGATTGTTGATTGTGGGATTGGATCTTTGACATTTTTTCACTATATTAGGATCCACAGGTGGTGAGATTAATGCTAGATCCCTAATTTACGAAGCAACTGCTGGAGATAGAACTTTTTTAAACTGTAAAAACTTATAAACTCCAATGAACATTAATTGAGACAATAAGGACTTTATGAATTCTGGGAACTTCTCGACTATTTAAATAGGTAATGATTTCACCATCTGACTTAGATTATTTATTAATTATTTTAGTTGAGTATTGCATTTAATAAAATCACATTTCTATTAATTTATTTTTTATTCTTAGGCTTTAAATTTTTATTTATGATTTCTTTTTTTTCTGTTAAGCAAACTTGATAGATGTTAAATTTGGTTGAACATTGAATGGTTTGCATAGAATTTGTAAAGTGCTATTGGTTTAGTTGAGGTAATCTTAAGGCTATTTATTTCATGGATTAAATTAGGTTAGGTATGCTACATGCAGGATCACATGAAATGCTGCACTAAGTAAAAATAAATCTGTTTCCCGTACTGACTATCGGAAGCAGGCATGCTGTCACTTGCTTTGGATCCTTGCTAACCTATGGAATGGGATAATAAGATGGCAGGAGGACCACAATCCCTTTCTATGGTGTTTTTTATTGTTTCTTCTTGCCGAACACGAATGTAGATTCCTGTACTGGGTGAGCACGATTTCTTCTCTTAACATGTATGTTCAGATGTGGGATTCTAACTACGCTTCAACTGTTATTGTGCTTTAGTCACTATTCATGCTGCTTTAATGCATCACATCGATATATCAGATGAGATTTGGCGTTATTTATGACTGCAAACTTTAGACTAGATTAAATCGAGGATAGAATATTTTCTTTTCAAGCTGTCTATGCAATCTTTTCACACTTTCGACACTAATAAAATGTTAAAGCTCATACGTACATCGACCATCAAAGAAGTTAAAATGAAATTAAATTCCAAAAATCAAAGTTAAAATGTAAGTTAAATTTTTAAAAGTAAAGTGATACTAAAATGATTTAAAAATCTATATATATATATATATATATATATATATATATATATATATATATATATATATATATATATATATATATATATATAAATAAAAATGTTTGTGTCAGTGTTATTACTGGCAGGGAGATTCATTTATTTTCAATATTGAAATATATTTTAAGGAAATTTTATATTTTTGTAAGAGTCTCTGCATCTTACTGAGCTAACAGCGCATGGGCTAATTTAAGTATTGAATATCAGCTATATAGGTAAAATTTGAATTTTCACTTAATATATCTGCCTACCTATAAATTTTGCTAGTTTAAATAGCCGCAAGAACACCTTGTGGAGTGCAAATACAGTAAGACTCCACATCTACCCTGACCATTATATATATATATATATATTATGATATAATATAATATTCGGAGTGAAATTTTGGGGTGGGCTAAACTGTGATATCATTAATGTTTAAAATTGAGTTTTAAAAAATAAAGTCTAAGTGATGTATTTGACACAATTAAATTTAGTTTGCTAACAAAGGTTAAAATTTTAAATGAGATATATTGATGAGTGGAGGACGTTTGGAAAGTAGATGTTTAGTGGTGAGGCGTGTTTATTATAAAACTCTGGGGTGCATATCATCATGAGACAGATATATATGTGTATTATTAGTTGGAATTTTTTTATATGTTATTTATAAATTACTGATTATAGTGTCTTAAATCTTAGGTTTCAAGGAATGATAAAGGTTATTTGAAATAGTAAATGAAACATTTTAAAATTAATAATTAATGTTTAATATTTTTTTTTGGGGTACTTTATGTATGGTAAATTCAAACGTTATATTATTTAAAATTTTATAATATTTCTGGCAAACTCAAAGGGTGTCATGAAACATAGAGGGGGCGTGAAGAGAGGCAAGTTTACAATAATAAAAAAAGCTCAAGGAAGAGATAAGAGAAGAAATACAATAATATAGCAAATATAAAAGAAATCGCAAGTTATAATAATACCTTTATGGGAAAATTTATATTAATATGAGTTACAGGGTCAAAGCACCTGTCTTCAAATCTCTATAAAATTTCATGATTCGGAACTACCTATAAAATTGCGCAGATGATTTCTAAGTTAGTTATTACTATTATAGTCTATTTTAATGTATATTAAATGAAATAACATTAAGATGGCAATGTTTTGTAAGATAAGAGCTATTTCAAATTTTGGCTTTAAGATGCTAAATTAAACGCTAATTTTTAATTTAAGAAATTTATATTAATATTCGATAAACAAAATTTAAAAATGAAAAAGAAATTATATCAAATTACATGATATCAAGAAGATACTTTATATTATATCACTTCACTATAATTACACATCGTAATAAATTCAAATGCATATTACACAAACTTTTTTTTTTTTTTTTTTATCACAAAATTCCTAAAAGGAGGACACTTTTGTCATTCTTAACAAAAATATGCTTTAACAATGGATAGACATTTTTAATCTTAGAAATTTTAATAAATTTATCATTGAAATTAATATATGTGTTTCTTAACTTTCAAATTTTTTTAAAAAAACATTTTATATGTAATAATGGTGATGGACCAAATATTTTTTTATTTTATAATAGATGTATTAAACAATTTTTTTGTGTGTGTTTTTTTATTTTTTGTACCTTTAAAAAAATGTAACAATGTAAGTATATATATTATGATATGATACTGTGTTTGGTATAATCGAGGATACTATAGGTGATTATATATGTTCGGATGTGTGCGTGATAATTACATATTAATTATTATTATTTTTTTTAATTATATTTATTAAACTGAACTCGATAATATTATTTATAAAAAAATGAGGTAAAACGCTGTCAGTTATAGGTTATTATATAGGGAGTAGACAAAATAAATTAACAATAAATGGTCAGGAATGATTAGATAAGTATATAGATTAAGTGTTTTGTAGTCCCATGCTTAAATATAATTTTTGTACGGAGATAATACTAGATGAATATATAATAATTATATTGGACAGTGTTATTTAAAATTCTATAATATTTCTAAAAGGTATTAATTTTTATTATCATCAGAAGCGTTATAGAATATTTGTAGGATATGTTGGGGAATTCTGATATTTACTATATAAACAAACATGCTATTCGAAAGTATAATTCACGTATTAAAAAGTAGTCAATTTCTATGCGGAAATAATGGGTGATAAGGTATCAATAATATTTTTTTTAGTTATGATTTATTTTTTGATTTTATTTTTTTATAATAAATATTTTTATTGAATCAACAGCTATAGAATTCCTTGATTTATATGTTCGATTCTTTATTTCCGCGCACATCTGAGTATGTATAGTTATGGAAGATATGAGTTGTCAAATAATTCTAGTTTAGTTAAATTTGTTTTAATATTAATAAATTTCAGTAGTGTAATACCAATAACACATTTTACTTTGGAATGGAATAGTGATATGGATAGAGAGTCTAATGATTGTCTATTCTGTGTTAAATATGTTTCTATTAAAAGAACATTTTTATGATTGTGCAATGAGATTTCAATTAATCTTATAATATTATTGTCTATAGATGTTTTATCATCCTTATTTAACCCATTATATAAATACCATACCCTATAACCTCCAACTGGGCTAAGCCGTAGAACAATTTACCCAATAATAAAATCTTTAAAATAAATTTAGAAATATAATTTATAATTATAAATTTTTATTTTGCGTAGAATTGGCGCCTGGGCAATTATAAATATAATAAAAATAGAGAGGGGTTTCAATGGATGTCAGTCGTGGGGTAATCATGGGGCCTTGATATTTATGGATAACTGGACCGCAATGATTGAGTGATCAATTCATTTGTTCATATGTGTATTTTATTCTTTATTGAATATTATATTTTGTACATTCTATTATGAATGACATATAAAGTGGCTATGATGGCATGCAATGTGGGATGAAAGCACGATATACATGGGTTGGGTGGTTGTCCAATTGTGGAATCTTGATTAAGTCTCATATTCTGTAAAATGACATCTTTTGTTGAGTTTAATTGGTTAAGTGATGACTAGTGTGAAATAACTTAATATATACTTGTAGAGTATTTATATTTTTAATTGACAAAGCATTATATCTGAGATGAAAAAGAAAGTAATCTTATTAGCTATTAAGAAGTATTTTAATCCTGTTTTAAATATACGTATTGTAAATTTGAATTACAAAAATAGAATGGGAGATTGGTAGTTTTCTTATTCAATGATTTCTGATATCAATCTGAGAGATCAATAAAACGATAGGAAATGGGAATTAGAGAAATAGGCATTCACTAAAGTTTGAAATAAGCAAGGTTAAGTTTGAAAAAATTGTACTGAAGATAATAGATATATGAATGTTAGATGTAGATAAAAAATTTTTTAGGTGAAAATAAATAAATACGGATTTTAATTATAAAACTGTAAAAATCTATATAGTAAATTAATAAATGTTTAAAGTTGATAACATATTTTTTTTAATATATCTTTTGCTTGTCAATCAAATGTAAGTACTGATGCTAGAGAAACATAGAATTATTAGTAGCATTAAATTATAAAGTGTTGTGTGTTCATATCTGGAACCTTTCTGTTATAGAAAGTTCATAATTTGAGAAGTTAAATAGCATGCTTATTGTTGGAGTTTTTGTTGGTTGTGTGCAGATTCTTGGTGATGGATGGAGAATTATTTGTTGTGTCTTAGACATATGTGTATTCATGTCACTATTGATTGATGTTCACTGTAGCAAATTAGGATTAATATCATTTGTTAGTTATCATGAAACAATTTATTCTTGTAACACAAGCGTGTTCTCAAAATTTGTTTCAGCTTTACAGTCCCAAAAACTGAGTACAAAATGTTGTGAAACCTGAAGAAATGTCACAATTTATTGTAGTAGGTAAACCTACCTCTATTCTCACTGATCATGCCACTGCTTTTATTTTCGAGACTATTAGAAAATGGTGTCAAAGAAGAATATATTCAGCATCCTTCTTGTTCCATGCAGCCCGCAGTCCAATCTGAAAATGGGAGAACTCAGTCAATTGTCGAATGGGTGGGACCACGAGCGTAAGGTATCAATTGCCGCAGATATACATTATAATAATGTTTTTAATTAATGAATCCGCAAGAAACATTCGTTACATTTTGTAGGTAGAACCTTTATTGAAATTAAAACTCCTTTTGCCCCTGTTCCAGCCTGAAAACTAATCTTAAAAGATGTGAGTGGCACAAGCATTATTTACCATCATAGAACTAACTCACATTGTTTCAAAATTCATGACAACATAATGATCAGGGCTTCCCCGTATTAGTAATCTTAAAAATACGCTGAAGAAATTTCTTAATCTCTATAGGGAATTCTAGTAAGATAATGAAAAATTTTGCTTCTATACCTGAAAGTGCGAATTGCAATGCTTCCGCCCAGTTTGAGTTATGCCCTGCAAGACATGATTAGAAAGTCATGTATTCAATATAAAATTTAGTTATTTTTCTCTTATTAAATATAATAAGAACGAAGTGTTTTGTAAATGCATTAAATGTTTTTTTATTGTTGTATGTTTATTTGAGCAAACATAATTTTTTAATTAAAGAATATTAAATAAGGTTTATTATTGTTATTGTATTGTTGTTTGTATCCCCATTCATTTTCTTTCATAGAGGATGGGCGGGTTAGCACTAGAAGAAATAATAGGAAGGTCACATTTAAGGATAAAAAGTTTTAATTGAATTGAAAAAAATGAATTAATGATATAATATAATATTGAATTGAATTTTTGGGAAAAATTAGGCCTAAACTGGAATTTATCATTAATGTTTAAAATTGAGTTTTAAAAAAATAAAATCTAAACTGTGATATGTTTTTAATTGAAATTTGGATTTTAACAAAATTAAAATTTTAAATAGATATATTGATGGGGTGGAATTTTGGAAGTAGATGTTTTTGAAGTGGATATTTGTGTACAAATAGAAAATTTACATATCATCATTGAACAGAGATGCATATGTATGTACATTATTAATTAGGAACTTTTTTTTTTTGTATTTGTTTATAAATTACTGATTATAGATTGTCTTAAAATCTTAGGTTTCAAAAAAATGATAAAAGATTATTTGAAATAATTAAATGACATTTTAAAATTAATAATTAATGTTTAATATTTTTTAAATTACTATGTATGGTAAATTCAAACATTGCTATTGTTTAAAATTTTATAAATAATATTTCTGGCAAAACTCCAAAGTGTCGTAAACATAAGAGAGAAAGATGAAGAAAGACGGGAGGATTTACAACTAAAAAAGTAATAAAAAAGTAAAGAAGAGATAAGAAACTTAAAAGATTTAAAAAAAAACTCTAATAGTATAACAAAATATAAAAAGAAATCGCAAAGTTATAATAATACCTTTATGGGAAATTTATATTGTAAAACAAAGGAATAGATGAGTTACCGCAATCTTCAATCTCTACCAAAATTCATATTGATCTACTACCTATAAAATTGCCTGTAAGTTATTACTAATATAGTCTATTTTAATGTATATTAAAATGAATAACATTAAGATGGCAATATTTAGATAAATTTTAACTTTAGATATTAAAATTAAGCCTAATTTTGAACAAGGAATTTACTATTATTATTCGATAAAATAATTTAAAATGAAAAGATTTTATATATCATCTAATGATATCAGAGATACTTTTATATTATATCACTTCGCTACGTCTAGCACTTAGGATAATTTTCAATATAATACAAAAATATATAAGGTGTCCTGGAATTACTAAAGAGGAAGAGACTTATTGTCATTCTTAACAAAAATATGCTTTTAACAATGGATAGACATTTTCTTAATCTTAGTAATTCTAATTATGTTATTTAGAGGTAATAATATGTGTTCATCATGAAATTTTTCATTTTATATGTAATAATAATGTAGTACAATTAAATAATTTATATTTTTATAATAGATGTATAAAAACAATTTTTTTATTGTGTGTGATTTGTGTATTTTCTGCAACTAAAAAATTGATGACAATGTATTTCCTATATATATATTGTGATATGATACTATGTGTTAATCGGAGATATACTATAGGTGATCATATATGTTAGGCATGTATATGATGATATTATATTATTATTATTATTCTTTTTTAATTGCCTATTTATTAAGCTGAATTTCAAATATGCATTGTTAAAAAAATAAAGAAATTAAAACCTTGTCAGTTGCTAAGTTTGTTATGAAATAGATTCATGAGTATGACAAATAAGTTAACAGATCAGAGTAGTTGAATTAAGTATATAGTTAAGTGTTTTAATGATTGTTAAGTCCCATGCTATCATCTAATGATATTTTGCTGGTAATTGCTATGAATGGAATATGATATAATAATTATAACGGACAAGTGATATTTAAAATACAATAATATTCTCAAAGATAATTAAAATTATTGTATCATCAAAAGCGTTATGAATAATTTAATTGAGTGTAATTTGAAATTCATGATACTATATAAACAAAATACCTTATATTCTAGATATATAATTCGCATAATTAAAAAAGTAGTCAATTTTCATTTTATCACAGAAAAAATGTAATGGAAAAATTATCAATAATATTTTTTTTGAATATAAATTTATTTTGATTTTATTTTTTATAATAATATTTTTATTGAATCAACTTGAATAAAATTCCTTGTTATATATGTTACGATTCTTTATTTCCACACACATCTAATTCTCGTAGTATAGTTATGGAAGATATGAGTTGTCAAAATAATTCTAGTTTTTAGTTAAAATTTATTTTGTGGTAATAAATTTCAGTAGTATAATACCAATAACATTTTTACTTTGCTTGGAATAGATAGTATATGGATAAATAGGGTCCCTAATGATTGTTTATTCTATATTAAATGAACTTCTATTAAAAAAACATTTTTTATGATTGTGCAATAGTTTAGTATTGAACAGATACCCTAGACCCTCTTCAATTGTCTATAATATTATTGTCTATGGAATATTTTTATCATCTTGTGGCTTGATATATAAAGACCATACCCCATAACCTCAACTGAGTTAAGCCATAAGAATAATTTCAATATAAAATCTTTTAAATAAATTTAAATATAATTTATAATTATAAAATTTTATTCTATTTTACATAGAATTTTAATTATAAATATAGTAAAGTAGATAAGTGA
>JAQFVV010008413.1:0-31812 GCA_028023455.1 Epiperipatus broadwayi
TGTAAAATTAAGAGCTTGAGTTGGTTTTTTTTAAATCCCACGTCCCAACTCCTCACTGAAGAGACCCATAGGTCAAAACCAGTCTGGGGGATGATAGACAACTCAAGATAAAAATGATTTGACTGCCTTCTCTTGTAGTAGCATTTATCATAAATAAAAAATAAAAATAAAAGCTTGTTTAGGCTCATTAGCATGCTCTTAAATCTTTTAATATATACATATATTGAAACAGTCATATCTGAGTCCGATCCTAGCTTCATGACATCTAACCATAAGCCCACTTCAAACCCTAGTACTAACCTTAAATTTCTGATGCAATGGGTCTTTATAACGTTCCAATCCATGCTAATTTCCATAAAGAATAACTTATTTCATAAATGCGTATTAAAATTAATTAGTTTCAGATTTAAATTGATCAATTCTATTAAAATTCATGATAGAATTATTCATGAATTTATATATTATAACTGCATGGATTGTGCGCATATACTTGTAAATTTTAAATATATATAATTGTTCTAAAGTTTCATTACTTACTGAAATGTTTGATTTTATTTTTAAATAATTTGCTAAAGTTTTATTGATTAAAAGCTACATTCTTTGATAAGCTTTCAGATTTTCCCTTTCCAAAAACAATAGTTAAAGTTTTATTAATTAGGAAAAAAAATAAGGATTTCCTAATTAAAATCATTTTCTGATTTTAAGAATTCATTTTCTAATTAGAAAATGAATTCAAGTTAATGAGTTTGAAAGCCTTATCGAAGGAATGTATCTAAAAACAACCAGTAAATCTAAAAACATTGATAATGAAAGAAGCGCTAGCCTGAAGGCATCAGAGGACAGGATATAGCCCCTGAAAAGTTTGGAGAGAAGGAGTAAACTCTATGCATTTTAAATCATGAATTTAAATAGTGTTTCGATCATGGTGAAGGGCTAAAACATCAGGAATATGGCTGCGGTTCCTGAAGTCCCCTGAAATCTTCAATGAAGCTGCTAAATTCTTTCCAGACAAGTCATGCTGCCAAAATCAAATAAAATGCTGTTCAAGTAATCAATCTAATGCATGCCTACATTTTTTTAACCCAACCTGGATGCGTAAATTAAGGAAACCAGCCCCAGAAGAAATGGGTAATATATTTCCATAATGAACCTTAAACTATCTGGCCAGTTTCCGAACTTTACTTTACACCTCCCTTGAAGAGGCTCTTCTCATTTATAATGTAATAATACTCTGTGTAAAACCTTTTATTTGTGCTATTTTAACTTCCATAGTAATTCTCTCAATCTCTAGTTTTTAACTTTCCTTTCTTACATGGCAGTTCATTTATTTTATTATGTATATTTATTGAGTAAATTTATTAATGTTGTTATATTTTAATTATATGCCAATAATCCTTCAACACGATAATCTCTTTCATTTTCTTTGCAATATACAAATAATATAAACTTAATTCTGACAGTTAATTCTCGCCCATTAGAACTAGATTAATACAGTTCCATCAATCATCGAGTCGAAAGAAATTATTAATGATTGTTATTTTTATCATTGGCTAATAATAAATTATTAGCTCCATTTTTAATCTATGCCACCGCTATTTTCTTGTTTCACTAATATTTTTTTATTATTCAAATATAATCTTAAAACGTTTTTTTTCTGCAAAAGGGTCGATAAAGGAATCAACTAAATATACTCTAATTCAAACTTCTGCTAATTGTTATTTAGATTCAGGAGGGCACGATGATTGGGGCATAATTAATATGATTTGCAAATACTTTAAAATAGTTTTCGTTAAAAGCTTGTTTGACTCTAATTAATTGATCAAGTCATCACGTAGAGCATTCTATATGTTTTATTATTCAAACGATGACTATCAAGTCATCATCTTCGAACGTTGCTGATGTAGGGGCAATCTTCCGCTCCATTAGGCTGATCAGTGATAATATCTGTTATTTTAAATTATTGAGGAAGAAAGCAACTTCCTCTCCTGTTCATATTAGTCAAAGGGCATAAGACTTGTCAGATCAAACCACCATAGGACTTTGATTATCGACTAGCCATCACCTTTCAATTTCACTTTATAGCCCATAATTCGTCAGCACTATTACCTCTCTGTTCCAGTAAATCCCACTCTGATGCTCATAATTCGAGATGAAGTGATTGCAATTAAAGTCGAACAACTTCTCAGTTATATCTCAAAATAAGTTTTCTAATAAAGATTAAAAGTTGTGCCCTAAAATACGTATCTTGCTCTTGACCTAATGGATTTGCGAATGTGAAATAAATGTCACATTCTTTTCGTATCAAAATTAGAGTAATAATTTTCTTTCACTAATGAATACCTTTATCTGCCTTTTATTTCTTGTGGGGGGCATAGACATAATCTTTCAAATATTGCGTAAAACTCATTGGCATATAATAAGTACCGCCACTCTGATTATAATTATAAACTTTGTTTAAGGACTAGAATTAATTAATATAATCAGTATTAAAATTCAAACAACTATTATTATTAAATATTTTCTAAACACACTTGGTTTCTTAATAATCTTATTCAATAATTATTTTAATGTTAATGCTCGCTGTCTGTGTTGGCAACCCAAACATATACATATGATTCGATTTAAAAAAGTATCTTAAGTTAATTCATTATCCGATAATAGTGTCAGTTCAGGGGTCTTTTATCCTCACCAACCATTGAGCTAGTTTTTTGGTGCATAGCACTGTGCCGTCGATTTAGATAATCTGAGCTGGTAAGTTGTGTTGGAATTCAGTTTTGGTTCAGCTGAGTTTGGATTCGACTTGAAATCAAGGTGGTGGGTTTTTCGACTGGTACAATATATATATATTATTCTTATTAATATCTTTTAAAATCAAGAATTATAAATTTTATATATAGAGTGATATTTTAAGCTCAGTTTCTCCATGAACTAGTGACTTGGGTTTTCTGTTCAATAAAAAAGCGATCTCACCTGTAAGTATCTGCCGCCTTTATAAATTTTCTAGGTTCGAATAGCCTAGTGGTGCTCTAGTATGGAAGATAGGTTTGGGAGGTTCTGTCGACCATTATAGTATATTTATCAATAAGTCATTAAACTTTTATTATTTATAATTATTATTTTCTTTTTCTTTTCAAAATTTTTATTGTATTTAAAATATTTATCTGGTAGCAATTGCAAAAGTGTATGCAAAGATTTCAAATTTATTTATTATAACAATTTCACTGTTTATTATACACTTAAGTTTGTTTTTACTTTTCAAATTCATTCCAAGAATTTTCCATTAATATCCATTAACCCGGAAGAAGTATTCAATTTACTGGATCACACCCAAGGTAATAATTGGAAATTATGCGGAAATCAGTAATAAGATCTCCATTCTAAACTTTCTGCTTTAAAAAAAAATAATTGGGACCTACATTTTAATTTTAAATTGAATTTAGAAAAAGAAATAAAAATAGTTTTGAAATAATTATACCTTCCTATAGCACTGGGTTATTTGATCATCATCATAAGAGTATTGGCTAAGTTAAAATATATTTCGTTTAACCATTTTTATCGAACTCTATTTGAATCTATAATATCCTATTTGTGGCATTATTTATTTTTTTATTTATTGTTTAATAAATTCAAAACTAATAGATATGCAAATATATAGACATAAGTTTTAGATAAACTTACATATATAAGAATATAAAAATGTTAAAAAAACAATCGTTCGTTCAGACATTACTCATAAAGGTTTAACTAAGAATTTTCCAATTGTATTAAAATATTAAGAGGCTTTGGTGATGTTTCATTTTTTTTAAAATCAATAAGAAATTACTTATACTCTATTAATGATGACATCAAAGATTCTGGTAGAAGTAAAGCATCTATGACGAGGTGATATATAAAGTAAAGAAGTTATATAAACATAATTCAAAATAACCCATCAATAACAATTAAAATGTCAGAAAGTATGTAAAATAGTCCAAAAAAAAAGAATAAAACAAAATAAACAATTATAAATATGAATTGACAAATGTGCTGTAGATGAGAATAAATTTTTCATTAATAAAAACAAATTCATAGTATTGGAAATAAAATAGCTTCAGTCATAATATTGATAGATTGGGGAATTATTGAAAAGAAGGTAACTTCATGGATTGCCATGAATGGTTCAACTAGATAATGTACATCGAAATAAAAAGAATTAAACTGTATAACAACTACAATTACTTAATTTCCTGTATTACACATACATTAGATAACAAAGTGGGACATGGAACTAAATCTACTAGGAAAGAAAATTACTAAGAAAATAATACGATTATAATTGAGATATTAATCATTTGCCACATTGAAAACATGTTGGTGAAAATATATATTAATTGTTTTAATCATGAAGTTTTTCTAAAGTGATTGAAATTGTAAGTAGTGTTGATATTTAAAAGTAATAAATAAGACATTAGCTGTTATAAATATATCAATATTGTACCATATTTGTACATCATAATTATCGAGAAAATTATGATAGAGAAAATCGTGGACTTAGATGTATGAAAAAACAAGTAGGAATTAATAGTGGATTGAATCAC
The DNA here is from genome assembly GCA_028023455.1 of Epiperipatus broadwayi. Classification (NCBI taxonomy): domain Eukaryota; kingdom Metazoa; phylum Onychophora; class Udeonychophora; order Euonychophora; family Peripatidae; genus Epiperipatus; species Epiperipatus broadwayi. The sequence goes on from JAQFVV010008413.1 coordinate 4,578, forward strand.
ATCTATATAATGGCAGCTGATTGAATCACATCCGTATAATGGCAGACAAGTTGCCATTATGTTTAACATTTATAGATTATGAAGAATCATTTGATTTTATAAACAATTTTCCCACTGAATAAAGCCTTTTGCTATGAAGATATAAACCCAGAATATTTTAATCCTGTGAAGAATATTGATAAATTTGCATCAACATTACTTTATTTTTACAGTGATATAAATATGTGACATTGATAGAGCATACAAGTTGAAAGAATTCACATATTAATAACATTTTGCAACAGTTTTACAAAACATATTTTGTTACTGAATTTTCAAAACTAAGGGGGTAACAAATACATAGAAATTTTTGCTTAATATTGTGATTGTTTTTCTAATATTGATTTGCATTTACAGAAAATGTTGCAAAGTCTTAATAAACTAATATAGTAATTCAGAAATAAGAATAAACATTGCATTGTCTATAAGATTTAGTTGGTACTGCAAGTACCATCAGGCAAATTTTCATATTAATCAGACTTAGTTTATGCAAATTGAAAGCTGACATAAAGTATGCAGAAAAAAATAAAAAAGGGAAAAAATAAATATAGCAAAATTACTGTACTGAGTATTGAGGTTCAGTTTTGTTCCGTAGTCAGGTCTGAAAATTAGCAAGAACCTAATTCGACTATCTCAGGTAGAAACTGGTAGATTATCTAAGAGATCCTGTCCTCAACTTGCAAATACCCAGTTGAATTACTAATCTTTGTATAACGATCTGGAGAATAGGAGACTTAATGCAATCTGCACTACAGGGCACCACTAGGCATTTGAACCTAGATAATGTATATAGTAGGCAGATACGTTAAGTCAAAAAAAAATTTATTTTATTTTATATATTTTGGTTCCGGTCATTAGCCCACTGTCACTAGCTCAGTGTTATAGCAGAGATTTACATTTTATAATAAATTCTTATCTAAGAATATATAAAAAAAAGAATAAAATAAGCCACTGCCAGTAATTATACACATAAACATTTATTTGCACACATATATAATATTTAAAATTGTTTTAGTATCAGTTTACATTTTAAAATTTAACTTACATTTTTAACTTTGATTTTAATTTACATTTTAATTGTTATAAATTTACATTTTAATGTTTATAAGTTCGCACAGATGGGTTTATAAAAGTTTGTTTTAAAATGTTGAGTATAGATTGGTTACATAGATTACACGGTTAAAAACATTTCAAAATAAACATAAACAATCAAAATACAAAGTCATTGATACCGTCAATTGCAGAGGGAATACAAGAAACCCAAAGGCATTCATCATAAGATACCACATTGACACCAATAACTTAAAAGATATCCGAATAAATACATTTTAGATACTCACCGTAATGTATCATTATTTACCGAATGTCTATATATTTTGATCAAATATGAAAACCAAAAACATAATTGACCGATAATGAATCCATGCAAGTGGCTATACCCAGCTTAGATTTAATGCATTTTTATTTAGAGTGCCGAGTATGAATAGACTACATACGTTGCTCATTATCATAACAAATGAAGAACAATAAAAAAATATTACAATATATAATATAAAAAATAACAATAAAAAAATAATGAAAATTTAAGTTTAAAGATTTAAACTGTGTTTGTGTTATGTTATGTGATATTGAGAATGACTATCGATAAACAAGCCTTTAATGTTTCTGTATCAAAAAAAAAAATGCTTTGACCAATAAATTAAGGTTTACTTTTAATAAACAATAATAAAAGATCTGTTAAAGAAAGTTCATAGTTACCAGATTACTTTCACTTCTTATAAATGTCCCGAGTTTGAATTTTCACACTGCTTGTCTTTGCTCCATTTAAAAAAAAAAGTTCTTGCAGATACTTTTAAGATAAACATGAATTAATTGACTTGCTTATTTCTTCAAATTTAAAATTATGTATGGGTGATACTTTTGATAACGCTGAATTCATTGACTGGCTTCCTTCTACCATTTCAAAAAAAATTATTATAAATACTTTTAGATAAGTATGAACTGGTTGATTGGCTTGTCTCTTCCATTAAAAAAAATAAATCATTGTAGACACTTTAGCTGACTGAGGAAAACTTTAACAAAAAATTTGATTCATAGCTTCAAACCTGGCTATATATGTGGCTTTTATTCATCTTTCCTTTCTTCTTGGCTTTTGTCAAAGATGATGAGATGACATTTTTGGCTGGTTTTAAATTTGTCCATTCTTTTGGTTACTATGGACCAGTATATGGGTCCACAGTAGACCAGTGATTTAACCCATTCTGTATTAATCCAGGAAGCAGAAAAAATAGTTTTAGCAATGCAAATTCATTATATTATACACAGCAAAATATATTAATATCATTTCATAGAATTGTTAATAACTTCTTCCAATAAATTCAATTTTGTTCCATTTTTCCTTCTTTATCTTAATCTTGCTGGGAATTACTTATATATATGCACATCTTCATCTATACTGACTTTAAAACAAGAGTCATTTCTTTCTTCCTCAACTTTTAAAGAGTAAAAAAAAATCACTCACTCTCTTTTGGAAAGAAAAAATCAAAGCTTACATCTCTTCTCTCATCATATTAAAAAAAAAAAGATTGATCTTAACAATATCAATGATTGACTTTTTTTAAAAAAACTACATATTGTTAGATCATTCTCCTCCCAACAAAAATTGAACTGACCGCTTACTAAAAATTGAAAAAACTGACTGCTTCTTTACATTTCTGTTTAATAATAAGGAAAAACTGACTGATCTCTAAATATTGTTACATTTGTTTTTATTGTGAATTTTAATCAAAGAAAAAAACCACCTGGAAATCTTTATCTGGAGATAAAAGATCAAAAGCTTCACAATTTTGATGTCTGTCACAATTTTACAAGAAAATCAATAATCATGTTTTATTACATCAAAGCACCCCCTTTATAAAAATAATCTTAGATACAGATAACAAACAATAAAGCTGGCAATCTATATTCACTAAAAATAAGTGTAAAAGTGTTTTGGTATTTATACAGACGTTCTTATTCTTTCACACTCTTTTGCACGTGCACTTTTCTTTTTATCTCCTAATCTGATCACCTTATTTTACACTTTCTTTCTGATCTGCTTTATTTTAACAAAAAAATTAATGTTAAACAAGTTAACACATTATTTAATAAGAAAATATAATAAATCAATATTAAATATTATTATTCTCTCTCTTTACAACTGCTTATTCATTAACTATTTATAAATTATATAATAATAAATACACACATAAATCTATATATAAAAGAATTTTTTTTTAATTAAATAATATGTATGTATGTGAAATGAGTCATATATCTACAATATATAATATTTTATAATGGGAAAAGTATTATATATATATATATATATATATATATATATATATATATATAGGCAAATATATAAATATATATATATATATATAACTACAACCATTAAATGTCTGTATTTTTAAATTATATAATAATAATTCAAACAAATATATTTAACACAGTATTCAAAATTAAATAATATATTCTTTACCAGAAGTACTTTCAATTGTTTCACTGACAATCTTTATCAACTGTTAATACCAACGTACAAAAAATAAAAACTTGCATTACCCATCATTCATTCTATTCAAATTTCCCACAATTCTGTTGTCTTTATATTAACAATTGATAAACATTGTCAGTGAAACAATTGAAAGTACTTCGGTAAAGAATATATATATATATATATATATATATATATATATATATATATATATATATATATATATATATATATATATATATATATAATAAATGTAATGGTTTACCAACTATTAGAAACAATTCTTAAATCCACAGAAGGACTTTTGGTTAATTTCTTAACTTGCCTCAACTGTCATTAAATTAAAAAACAAAAAACAAAGTGGAAGCAAATGTCAACAATTCAAATCCAATGAATCTCGTATTTTACTGTTAGTAGCTTTTCTATTTATTAAATGCATTTTATTCCTATATATAAAAATTGCCTTCTTATTTTTTCTTTTATTATGGTTTCTCTCTTTATGTAGAATTTTCACATTTTCAAAATCAAATTTAAATTTATATTTACATGTTTTTTCATAATCAAAGAAAACTGAAGAAGACAATAAATCACCATTATTTTTACTTTTTACATGCTTATACAACAATTCATTTTCCCTTAATCTCTTCTCAATACTGCACCTAGATTCGCCTATATATGATAGCATACAATCACAAAAAATTTAATATAAAACATTACTTTTCTGCTTGACAGTTATGACATCCTTAGAATTATTGACTAATTTATTAATATTGTTTGAAATTACAATGACACATTAAACACATTCTTATATATATCCTTAAAAAAGTTCACTTGATCTATTTGAAATAAATGGAATAGATATGCATTGTTTACTATTAATCTTCATTTCTTTTAAATCATTATACCTTTTTTTAAAATTGACATAAAGTATTGCTTATTTGTTTCATTTTATAACCAACATTAAGCAATTCCTTGGCAAATATCTCAATATTTTTTTAGTTTATCACTTTGACAACAGCATAATTCTTCATTATGATACAAAAAAAATCTAAAACTTCCCATCTTATGCATAATTGGTACTTTTGATTTACAATTTATATATCCACTGTGTTGCAGTGGCTTTATTATTAATTTATAATTTAATATATTGTTATCTTTTGTAATAATTAAATTTAAATGTTTAATATTTTTGTCATGTTCTTTTTCAATAGTCCATTTCAAGCCATTCAACTTATTTCATTCATCTACAAGCAAATTTATAGTATTAGTCTTTCCACAAACAAAAACATTGTCCACATATTTTTTTTGTAAATTTTAATATCTCCAGCACTACACATATTTAAAATACTACTCTCATATGTAGATAACACAAAATTGCAAACTTGTGCAACTAGAGGTAGACCCATAGAACAACATTTAGTCATTTTTTAATATTGACTTTCAAAAAATGCAACAATGTTATCATTAAAATATTTTAAAGAATCAACAGAAAACTTTATCATATAATTACAAGTACTTTTACTTTTTAATGTATTTTTCAATTATTTTTATGGAATTCATTCTATCAATAGATCCATACATTAATGTTACATCCAATGAAGCAATAACATCATTCTCATCAATCACCAAATTGTAATACTATTTACAAAGTCAAACAATGAAGCAATAGTATATTCCCCAAATCCTAAAAATTTTTGTAAAAGCTTACCAATATATTTAGAAGTCTGATACATAAATGTATCACCAAAATTTATCATAACTCACAAAGGATTACCTTCTTTATGTAATTTTATATTTGCAAAAATTTGAGGACATACAGCACAAGATATCATGTAGTATGCATTATTTTTTAAATCTTTATTTTTAGCACTTTTTAAAATTTTATTAATAAAGATTATTCTATGACCATCCATATTATACTCTTCAATCAAAAAGAAACCATGTTTCTCCTCATTTACACTTTAACTTTATCAATATATTTTCATTTCATCATCAAACACATATGCAGCCCTTTGTCTTCTTTTAAACAAATCATATTGTTATTATTCAATCTCCATTTAAATTCTGAAATAGCCAATTTTCACGATTTATCACAAAACATTGTATTAAATTTATTACAATTAATTTTCTTAATAATGTGATCAGTAAAACAATCATTACCAAAAATCATTTCAAATGAATTTTGAACAGCTGCAATTAGTTCCAAATTATAATCATTCCAAATATCACAGACGACTTAAAACGTATTTCAGAATCACATGTATCCTATTATTTGATAAGTTAATAAAGTTTAATTTATTATAAGCATGTGGATATCGCTTCTTAAATAAAAAATCAACTTTTTTCTTAAATTTATTATATAATTTAAGTTCAATTAATTTAAATCCATTTTCACAAACAATTTTATATTCTTTCCAAGCACACCATTCATTTACAATTATTAAATGTTCAATTGTTTTCAAATATTTTAAATATCAAAAAGTTCCATTTTACACCTTTTAATAATATTATTTAAAATGATTAATTTCACTTTATCCATACGTCTCAGGATTAAAGCTATTCAACTTTATGTTACAACAATTCGGGAATACCTTTAAAACTTTGCAATTCTAGAAAAAACGATGTTTGCATTTCAGCTTAATGATTCTTTTATATTGCCTGCGCCATTCTTTAATGATCCACCCTTTCTTAAAATTACTTAAATCCATGGTATTTGATATATGTAATATAATTAAAATGTCCATTAATTAAAACAAAATTGTAATTATAATAAAAATAATAAATTTAACGGTTTGCAAACTATTATAAACAATCGTTAAACCCGCAGAAGTACTTTCGGTTAATTTCTTAACGGACATTTTATTTATGTTACATATATTGAATACTATGGATTTAAGTAATTTTAATAAACAGTGGTTCATTAAGGAAAGGCGGAAGCAATATAAAAGAATTTATTAAACTGAAGTGCAAACTTCGTTTTTTCAAGAATTGTAAAATTTTTCAGGTATTCCCGAATTGTTGCAACATAAAGTTGAATAGCTTTACAAATTTAATTCTGAGATATATGGATAAATTGAAATTAATCATTTTAATAAAATATTATTAAAAAGTGTAAAATGGAACTTTATGATATTTGAAAATATTTGAAAACAATTGAATATTTAATAATTTTAAATAAATGGTGTGCTTGGAACGAATATAAAATTGTTTGTGAAAATGAATTTAAATTAATTGAACTTAAATTATATAATAAATTTGTGAAAAAAGTTGATTTTTCTATTTAAGAAGCAATATCCACATGCTTATAATAAGTTAAACTTTATTAATTTATCAAATAACACGATACATGTCATTCAGGAATATGTTTTAAGTCGAGGAGCTAAATACGTCATCGTCGGTAATAATTGAAATATTATAATTTGGAACTAATTGCAGCTGTTCAAAATGCATTTGAAATGATTCCTGGTAATGATCGTTTTGTTGATGATATTATTAAGAAAATTAATTGTAATAAATTTAACACAATGCTTTATGATATATCATGAAAATTGGCTATTTCAGAATTTAAACGGAGATTGAAGAATGATAATATGATTTATTTAAAAGAAGACAAAAGGACGCATATGTGTTTGATGATAAAATGTCAATATATTGATAAAGTTAAAGTATAAATGGAGAAAGTATAAATGGAGAAACTTGTTTTCTTTTTGATTGAAGAATAAATATGGATGGTCAACGAATAAAATTTATTAACAATATTTTAAAAAGCACTAAATGTAAAGCTTTAAGTAATAATGCATACTCTATGATATATCCTTCTTGTGCTGTATGTCCTCGAATTTTTGCAAATGTAAAATTGCATAAAGAACGGAATTCTTTGTGAGTTATGATAGATTTTGGTGGTTCATTCATGAATCAAACTTCTAAATATATTGGTTAGCTTTTACAAGATTTTTTAGGATTTGGGGAAAATACTATTGCTTCATCGTATGACTTTGTAAATAGTATTAAAAATTTGGTGATTGATGATAATGGTGTTATTGCTTCATTGGATGTGATAAAAACGTATGATTCTATTGACAGAATGAATTCCATAAAAATAATTGAACATACATTAAAAAGTAAAAGTATTTGTAAATATATGATAAAGTTTATTGTTGATTATTTAACATTTTTTATTGATAACATTGTTGCATCTTTTGAAGGTCAATATTATAAAATGTCTAATGGTTGGCATACAGGTCTGATTGAAATTGCACAAGTTTGCAATTTTGTTTTATCTACATATGAGACTAGTATTTTAAATAATTGTAATTTTGGAGATATTAAAATTTACATAAGATATGTGGATGATGTTTTTGTTTGTGGAAATACTAATACTATAAATTTGCTTGCAGAGGAATTAAATAAGTTGAATAACTTGAAATGAACTATTGAAAAGGAACAGGCCAAAAATATTAAATATTTACATTTAATTATTACAAAAGATAACTATATTAAATTATAAATTAATAATTAAGCCACTGCAAAAATTGGATATATAAATTGTAAATCAAAAGTACCAATGTTGCATGAAATAGCAAGTTTTAGATATTTATTTTTGTTTTGGAATGTAAACTTATGTCATTAACAATGACATACACTGAAAAATATTGAGATATTTGTCAAGAAATTGCTTGATGTTGGTTATAAAATGGAACAACTAAGCAATACTTTACGTCTATTTAAAAAACGTTATAATGATTTAAAGGAAATGAAGATTAATAGTAAACCATGCATATCTATTCCATTTATTTCAAATCCACAAGTGAAAATTTTTAAGGATATATATATATATATATATATATATATATATATATATATATATATATATATATATATATATATATATATATATATATATATATATATATATATATTAATGTGTTTAATGTTTCATTCTAATTCCAAACAATATTAGTAAATTAGTCAATAATTCTAAAGATCACATACCTTTCAAGCAGAAAAGTAATGTATTATATCAATTTTTGTGATTGTGTGCTATCAAAAATAGGTGAATCTATGTGCAGTATTGAGAAGAGATTGAGAGAGAATAAATTGTTGTATAAGCCTGTAAATAGTAAGAATAATGGTGATTTAATGCCTCCTTCAGTTTTCTTTGTTCGTGAAAAAGTATGTAAATATAAACTTAAATTTGATTTGGAAAGTGTGAAAATTCTTCATGAAGAGAGAAAGCATAATAAAAGAAAAATTAAGAAGGCAATTTTTATAAATAGGAATAAAATGCATTTAATAAATAGACAAGCTGCTAACATTAAAATAAAAGATTCATGGGATTTGAATTGATGAGGTTTGCTTAAGCTTTGTTTTTTTTTTTTTTTAATTTAATGACAGTTGAGGCAGGTTTAAAAAATGAACCGAAAGTACTACTTCAGATTTAAGGATATTGTTTATAATAGTTTGTATATCGTTAAATTTATTATCTTTATTATAATTACCATTTTGTTTTAATTTACGGACATTATATATATATATATATGCGTGTGTGTTTTTAATTCTGTAACTTTTGTAAGCACATTATTGCTTACACACACACACACATTAATTCTGAGTTAGTCGAATTTGGTTCTTGCTAATTTTCAGAACATCAGAACTAACTATGGAACAAAACTTAACCTCAACACTAAGTACAGCCGATTTGCTCTATTATATTTTCTTTTTTTATTCTTCTTCTGCAAACTTTATACCATCTTTTTAATTTGCATAAGACTGATTAATATGCAAATTTGCCTACTGGTACTTGTAGTTAATGATTTACTTTTTTCATATCATTTATTTATATACTTTCTGCAGTATTCCAGCAAAATTAAAATTTCTATATCTACACATTTGTATTTATTTATTCTTTAATAAATATATAAGATATAGGTAAAGTTTCAAACATAAAAATACGTTATTTCCAACAGTATAAACAAATGGATGTCCTTTTCATTACACGATAAAGTCTATCAAAAGATTTAGATACAATTAAAAGATCGTAGATCAGACATTTCACGTAATAATTTTTTAACAATTTCCATTTTATTTTATTTCTGAATACGTTAAATTAAAATATTTTTTTCTTCTACCCCCATCAGCCCTGATCAATCTTTTATTTACAAGCATAAGAAAATTATTCACCGAATAAATGTTCTCAAAAGCATAAAAAATGATAATATATATATATACACTTAAGCCGCATTAATGTTTGTTCTTTATTTAAATATATTATCATGGGTTATGGATGTTTTAAACAGGATTTACCAGATTTCCCTGTTATATTAAGTACTTAATCTAAATTTCGAGGTATTTGACTTTTTGGCGATTCTATGAACATCATGGTTCCGTTGATCCACTTTAGTACATCTTAATTAATATGGCAGGTTGGTTATTAAAAGTACATTTATTTCCATGTAAGATTTTAATTATTTATCTTCTTATTCCAGGGTGATCACAATTAGTAAGTCGTTTTATTTTATTTTAAAAGTTGTAAATTTATTTATTTTCAATTTCCATGTTAGATGGTCAACATTTGGTACATTCCTTCTTTTACCACAATGTATTTATATAGAAATCGTCATTAACGGATAGAATCTTCGAAGGACACAACCATTATTCGAAACTCTAGGCAAGGAAGATACATTTTAAATGATTATAGACATCATATTTTCTTTAGACTAGGACTTGATTTTATAACAAATTCTCTCACTTATCTAGCCATCTCATATATTATCATTTTCATAGCTTTTAAAATATCTTTGGATGTACAAAACTGTCCACATATCATATCTGCTAAAAACATTTGCAAGCCTATTTATTTTCTCATCCAAATGATTTGCAAGCAATTCTATCTTATTAGTCCCTACATACTGTTTTTCATATTTTAGAATACTGTGAGGTTTCTATGTGGCTCCTTTTGTATATGTACAAGTCCTTTTTCCATAAGTCAAAACTGGTAAAACATATATCTTAAAGACTTTCGTGTTGAAGCACATTCATATATTGTGTTTATATTAAAAAGTCATTTGTACCAAATACCCTCCAAGTGTGATCTCATAAATAATGTTATTCATTAAATTTAAATGTGCTTTAGAAATCCGATCAATATTTATGCAAGTATTAACTTTTCTTAATTCATAAGTATCAATCTTTTTTCCCAAAAAAAATAAATTCAATCTTATAGACAATGCAATGTTTATTCTTATCTCTGAATTACTATAATAGTTTGTTAAGTCTTGCAACATTCTCTGTAAATGTGAAGCATTATTAAAAAAATAACATTATTGTGCAAAATTTTCTATATATTTGTTATCCCCTTAGTTTTGAAAATTCAGTAACAAAGTAAGTTTTGTAAAACTGTTGCAAAATGTTTCTAATATGTCAATTCTTTCTACTTATATACTCCTATTAACGTCAAAAATATTTGTATCACTTAAAATAAAATAATGTTGATGCAAATTTATCAATATTCTTCACAAGATTAAAATATTCTCGGTTTATTTCTTCATAGCAGTAGGCTTTAATCAATGGAAAAATTGTTTACAAAATCAAATGATTATAATAAATTAGAAACAGAATGGCAACTTATCTGCGAATATATGTATGTGATACAATCCACTGTCATTATATAGATGTGATTCAATCCACTAGTATTTCCTACTTGTTTCTTATACATCTAAGTCGATGATATTCTCTATTATAATTTTCTCAATAATTATAATGTACAAATATGACAGAATATTGATATATTTATAACAGGTAATGTCTTCTTTACAACTCTTAAATATCAACATTACTTACATTTCCAATCACGTTAAAAAAACTTCATGATTAATACAAATAACATATATTTTGACCAACATGTTTTCACTTTGGCAAATGATTAATATCTCAAATATAAACGTATTATTTCCTTAGTCATTTTCTTTCCTATTAAATATCGTTCCATGTCCCACTTCGTTATCTAATCTATGTGTAATACAGGAAATTACGTAATTGTAGTTGTTAGACAGTTTAATTCTTTTTATTTCTATGTACATTATCTTGTTGAACCATTCATGACAACCCATGCAGTTACCTTCTTTTCTATAAATCTCCAATCTATCAATATTATTACTGAAGCTATTTTATTTCCAATACTATGAATTTCTTTTTTTTATTAATAAAAATTGTATTCATTTGTCAATTCATATTTATAATTGTTTATTTTGTTTTTATTCTTTTTGGACTATTTTACATGCTTCCTGATATTTTAATTGTTCTTGATGAGTTGTTTTGAATTATGTTTATATAACTTCTTTTCTTTGTATATCATCTTGTCGTAACTACTTTAGTTCTACCAGAATCTTTGATGTCATCTTAATAGAGTGTAATTAATTTCTCATTGATTTTTTAAAAAAAAAAAACATCATCAAAAGCCTTTTAATATTTTAATACATTTGGAAATTTATTAATAAAAACTCTATCAAATATATCTGAACGTATGACTGTTTTATAACATTTTTATATTCCTAGATATGTATGTTTATGTAAAACTTATATCTATATATTTGCATATCTATTAGTTTTGAATTTATTAATTATATTACAATGAATAATATGTTATAACAATAAATAAATAAAAAAATAATACCACAAATGGGATAATATAGATTCAAATAGAGTTCGATAAAAATGGTTAAATGAAATATATTTTAACTTAGCCAATACTCTTATGATGATGATCAAACAACCCAGTGCTAAAGGTGTTAGGAAGGTATAATTATATTAAAAATATTTTTATTTGTTTTTATAAATTCAAATTCAATTTAAAATTAAAATATAACTCCCAATTATTTTTTTTCAAGCAGAAAGTTTAGAATGGAGATCTTATTATTGATATTCCGCATAATTTCCAATTATTATCCGTGGGTATGAAACAGTAGATTGGCTACTTTGTCGTGGTTAATGGATATTAATGGAAAATTCCTGGTATGAATTTGAAAATTAAAAACAAACTGAAATGTATAATAAACAGTGAAATTGTTATAATAAATAAATTTGAAATCTTTGCTTATACTATTTCAATTGCTACCAGATAGCTATTTTAAATACAATAAAAATTTTGAAAAAGGAAAAGAAAATAAATAATTATAAAGAATAAAAGTTTAATGCCTTATTGATAAATGTACTATAACGGTCGTCGAAACCTCCTAAACCTATCTGCTAGTCTAGAGCACCACTAGGCTATTCGAAACTAGAAAATTTATAAAGGCAGCATATACTTACAGGTGAGATCACTTTTTTATTAAAACGAAAACTCTAGTCACTAGCTGATGGATAAACTGAGCTTAAAATATCATTCTGAATATATAAAATTTCTAATTCTTGATTTTAAAAGATATTATTAATAAAATATATATAAAATAAATTACTGCCAAAAATTAACTAATAAAACATTTTATTACGCACACACACATTAATAAAAAAAATCTGAAGATTAAATTTATCATTAAATATATTTAATTTAAATTTTATGCACAGATGGGTACATTAATAGATTTATTACAATTTTAACATTTTGCTAAGGGTAAATAAGCAACATAGAATACACATATTACCAACCAGATCCTTTTTAATCTTAGGAAAAAAAATTGTGTTTAAACCAATGTTAGCTTGTTGATATACTGATGTGGCCAAAACAAAATGAGATTGCTAGCATGACACATTCATGCTAACATGAATTTATATCTGTAGCATATCATTAGAGAAATAATGAATCATGGTGGGAAGGAATGAACATCTACCCCATGATTATTAATAAATTCACCAACAGAGAGAAACGATTCACTAATCAATTGATGATACAAAACATAAAATCATTTATATATATATATATATATATATATATATATATATATATATATATATATATATATATATATATATATATATATATATATATATATATATGAGTCGCTCTATAAATGGGATTAGCGATCTTTGCCAGCTTACAGTCCCAACCAGAGCATAACAAATAAATGGCATAGGAAAATTACACAGATTTGATAAAAGACTGAAAGATCCGTTTCTTTTTAAGTACTGTTCTAACTTTTTTAAAATATCTATATTATTACACAAACTACCAATTACTTGGTATATCTTTATCATTTTGTTATTAAGGATATAGATTTGATAATACTTTTTTCTATAATGTCAATAATAATGCATATTTAACAGAATTTTTGCGTTTTTATGGATTCAATTGCAGATCTTGCTATTTAATCTAAAGTACTTGATAATAAAATCCAAACTGTAATTGTAACAAATACATTTTTTTAAATTTTTTTATCAAATACTTTGAACATTATGAACATTAGAAACCTGAAGGATATATTTTCTGTCAGTAAAAAAGTCCATTTCTACTTTCCTTCATTTGGATTCTTCCATGTCAATTGACATTCAATATTTTTTCAAATATTTTATCCACGATATATAGTTTACTTTTTCCTGTAAATTTCAAGTGTTCACTTTTATTTTGACAGCAAAATCAAATTTATGCACAATACTTTTTTTTTCAATCATTTAACAAATCTAGAAATATAGACTGCATCTGAGATTGCTGTAACTAACCAATTGGTCAGCTCTATTAAATGTTAACAATCTGCATATTATTCTTCCTCAATTCGTAATAAAAAATTCGACTCAATGTATGCTTTAAATATTTTAATGCTTTATTTTAAAGTACAAATCCACTTTTCAAATCATTTGTTTTTTTCTTCATTGATTCTAACTTCACCTGGTGCTAAATTGTACCTTATAATACGACAACAGTTGTTCAAAATGTAATATTTATTTTAACGTGAAAGTGATCGCAGCATTTGTAGACATCTAAATAAAACATCATCATATACTGCTATTCCTTGATATATTATCAGGAGATTTATTTTCATCTCCCTTCTCATACCAACAGATGTCTTTATCTGACCATTATTCAACATTATGTAAATAAAATCGTTAATTTGGTTTTTTTAATGATAGTTATATATATATAACAATATTTAAAATATCATATATATATATATATATGTGTGTGTGTGCGCGCATGTATCAGTTGCATTGAATGGCTTGGATAGCTGTGGGGAGCTTGAATGGCTGAGTTCAAATCCCTTATATATATATAATCTTTTTCTGAGCATCTTTAAAGCTATAATTTCGAAAGCGCAGATTGTCCAAAATACTGGAACCACTTCCAATTAAATTATAAAAATCTCGGTGAGTGTTTTGAAGAGCTGTATTATGTTGCAATGCTTGGTCTATTACTATAGATGAACTACTATCATTAGGTTAAAAAGATCGGGATAACACCTCTACCCGTTGTTCTACTTCGGTAGCTCTTGAGTATCGACGATGTTGTAAATTCCATAATGCTGCTTGTAGATACTGACAGTCGTATTTTAATTGTGCAACTCGTAATTTCGCATTATGTTTATTGGCAGTTAGTTTTTTTATTCACTAAAATATCTTATCTCTCACAATTTCTTGTAATCTGGTGAATTCTAGCTAAAATTTCATTTTCAACAATATGATTATTTTCACCGGTAGCTTTTTCTAAATTACCAAGATTGAACTGGATTTCTTCAATCAATTCATTTGTTTGATGATGTAATGATTCTAAAAAATATTAATGTTGACATATTTTTAAACGTGTAAAAATCCGTTATAATTTCACATTACAAAAAATACAGTCAGGTTTTAATATATAATAATCAATGAACCTAATAAACTGCAATAGATTTTTGTATTCAAAAGAGTAGTCTTTTCTACATGTAATCTGTGTGTCTTATACAGAGACCAAAGCATTACAATGAATATATACATTTTAAAAAAAATAAGCAAATAATAGTTCTTACTTTTATTTTTTCTAATACATTTATCTATCAATGGAGAATGTTAAACATTAATAGATTTTACATATGCAATTGTTGAAATATTTATAAAACGTGAAATATTTGTTTTTACATAAGAAAAATCACATTCATATGTTAATAGACAACGATCTATGAAATAATAAACTGTAAATGCTCTCTTTTTTGCATTCCAAAGGATATCTTCTCTAAATGCACTCTGTGAGTCTTAGAGAAACTAAACGTCTATAATAGAAAAAAATCTCATAACATTTTTAAATTTTCCTTATTTTTATAATGTAATCTTCCATCTCAATAAATGTTATAAATCAATAATTTTAAAAGATACTATTATTAAAATATTATATAATTTGTATATATTCTGATATCACTGAATCTCAATGCATATTTCTGTTTAAGATTACTGGATAAAAAAATAAAAAAGACCGGCAACTTTTTTGAACATTTAAACTCATTATTTAACTGATGCATGGTGGTGATATTTATATTCTTTTATTTACCATATGGATGGCCACTTAATAAAAAATGTTGTTATTATAACTTATTGAGTAATCATTACGGAATTTTCTGATCAGTTTTTCCATAGCCTCAATAGGAAATAATAAGTTGTTCTAAAAGTAAACATTTTTTTTTTTTTTTGCAGGCACCAACAATTTTCAGTACTAAAATTATTATTTATAAAAAAAACAATAATATTATTCAGAGGTTTTAGATGAATGTTAATATATCTTGGAAATTATTGACATTATTATATTTGGTATCTACATTTGCTAATTTTATATGTTTATTGACTAAGGGAAATAAAAAGAAAGAAAACTCATTGGTTATATAAAAAAGAAAAAATAATTAATCAGGACTGTTTTGGAGGAAATACTATATAAAAAGAGAATAAAGAAGATTGAATTTGCTGGATGTTGTAAAAGATGGAAAGACATATATGAAATTGAAGACTCGGGTATTGACTAAATCATGTAATTTGCTCTGTGATTGTCTCTGGATCTGATAATCTGACAGAATATTATTGTTTTGTTGATATATAACACATAATGAAGACATTATATTAAAATTGACAAGTACATATCATCATCAGCATCATTATCAATCATTATCAATCCACTGCAGGAAGAAGGTCTCTCCAAATTTAATCCATCTTTTCCGATCTTTGGCTTCTCTCCTCCACATCACCCCTTCACACTTTTTTTATTTCATCCATCCATCTCACATGTGGCCTCTTTCTGGATCTTTTACAATCACTTGGAATCCAGTTTAAGATTTCAATTGTGCATCTATTATCATCTCTTCTAGCAATATGTCCAGATCAACACCACTACAATATTTTAATTTTTTCAAAGAGGTCAGTAACACATGTTTCTTCTCTTACTCATACATTGCGTTTTCGATCTCTTCTAGTTACTCCCAACATGCATCTCTCCATACTTTTTTGAGTAGTCTGGAGTCTCTGTATTATTCTTCTATTAAGTTTCCAAGTCTCAGCTCCATAACTAAGAACTTGTAAAACACATTTGTTTAAAACTTTCCTTTTCAATCACATAGGCATATTTCCTTTTAGTATCAAGTTATTTCTACCCAAAAAAATCCAACCAAGTTTAATTTGCAGATCTGATTTATTTGCAGATCTGATGCATTATTTACAAAAACAACTATATTATCTGCAAAAGCTAAATGACTCAAATAATCTCAATTTATTTTCACTCCTTTAGTTTCAGATTTTAATTCACAAAATACGTCTAGCAACACTGCTGTAAAAAGTTTTGGAGATATGGAGTCACATTCTCTTACACTTTTCTCAATGTTGACTTTCCCAATATCATTATGTAATCTAATTGTTGCTGTTGCATTTTTGAAAATATTCTTTAAAATATGACAATATCCTGGATCTATACCTTGATGATCCAATGCTTTATCACTGAAGAAATGTTTATAGAATCAAATGCCTTTTCATAATCTACAAATCCAAAACATAATGCCGACTCGTATTCATTTGGTTGGTGAAAATCCAATGTTCTTTGTAGATGAGTTGTAATTATCTTGGTAAAATTTTTGTATAAAACTGATAAAAGGTTGATAGGTCTGTAATTTCTAATATCTTCTTTATCACATTTTTTTAAATATTAATATTATTACTGAATTCTTCCAATCATCTGGTACATCTTTATCTGCCTTTTCATAATCTACAAATCCAAAACATAATGCCGACTCGTATTCATTTGGTTGGTGAAAATCCAATGTTCTTTGTAGATGAGTTGTAATTATCTTGGTAAAATTTTTGTATAAAACTGATAAAAGGTTGATAGGTCTGTAATTTCTAATATCTTCTTTATCACATTTTTTTAAATATTAATATTATTACTGAATTCTTCCAATCATCTGGTACATCTTTATCATTTAGACATTAGGTGTATAACTTTGCTAAATATTTTCTATTTCGTCACCTGCTTCTTTTAATATATCAATTAAAATTCCATCATTACCTGGAGCCTTTTATTTCTTCATACATTTAATTGCATGTTTCACTTCTTCATTTAAAATTCTGGGCAATTCAGAAGATGTAATAGAAATAGAAGGTAATTGTTCTTTATTACTATATAATTCTTGATAAAAGTCTTCTACCTATTTCATAACGTCATCTCTTTTTAGTAATAATTCCATCTTTTTTATTGCAGTTATAAATTTCCTCCCAATACCAAAATGTTGTTTTACATTCTTGAGGCTTTTATTTTTTTCTACAGCTTTCCTTGCTAGTTCACAGTTATACTTTCTTAAATCATTTTCAACTCGTTTCCATACCATTTTACAAAATTCGAGATATTCAATCCTTTTTAATGCATCCTTCTTTTCTTCAAAAAATCTCTAGTCTCAGTAGAAATTTTATTGGTCAATTGCTGTTTCTTTCTACCAGCTATCTTTGTTGCAGTTTTCAAAAGTGTATCAGTTATTTTTATATTAATTTCATTCAAATCTGAATCATGTTCAAACTCTACGGATACTGGAAACCGATTTGTCTGTCGTAATTTCAATTCATTAGAACGTTTCGGAATGTTAGGAATATCAATTGTAAAAATTGTTTTTCTTAATAATTTCTGTCTCTCTAGTTTTGCATTAACACGTATCTTACATCATATTAATCGATGATCACTTCCTGTGTTAAATTTATTAAGAACATTACTATCTTGAAATATGTATTTTCCGTTAGTCAAAATAAAATCCAATTCTGCTGTACCTTCATTGGGATGCTTCCATGTCCATTTCCTTTTAACATTTTTCTCAAAAAAAAAAAAAAGAATTCGTAATATAATGTTTTTATTTTTCAGCAAACTCCACTAGTCTAGGTCCTATCTCATTTCTATTACCATAAGCAAAATTACGTACAGCACTGTCATCTTTAATTTGTTTACCAATTGTAGCATTAAAGTCTCCCATAACAATTTTTGTTTACTCTGATCGAAAGCATTTTGTACATCCATATAAAATATTCTACTACTTCATCACTATGGGAACTTGTTGGGGCATAAACCTGAAATATCTGCATTTGGTATCTGCTATTAAGTTGTATAACTAATCTTGCCTCTCTGTCTGATACACATCAATCTCCACAATGTTCTTCCACTTTTTATTTATAATGAATCCTACTCCACTTCTATTTCCAATATTTGTGCTTTTATAATAGAGTACATGTTCACTTTTTAAATCAATTGTCTCTTCACCTTTTCAATTTACTTCACAAAGTCCAATAATGTCCCGTTTAATATAATACAGTTTTTATAATTCTTGCAATCTTCCTTCACTTGAAGTGATCTGCAGTTTTAAGTACCTAAATGACAAGTCGTCATCATATGACAGCCTGAGTTCACAGTCAGGATATTCTTAGCACCCTCTGCCTTTTTCCATCAACTGCTGCCTTGGTTGTTGACTTTACAGCCTGCTGGAAATAAGGGTCATGATTTATTTTTGTCTGTCATAATTGTATATATGTATTAGAAAAATATTTATCATTTACATATTCATTCTGTCTTATCAGGCAACTGAGAAAAAAGACCATGGTGTTTCATGATCTTAAACTCAGAGATACAAAGCCAATAAACTCACCACACTGGCTAATGTATGTTGATGAGCAGCCCATCCATGTTCATATACTATATGAATAATCACATAGTAATAACAACTGCAACGACAAGTATGTATGGAGTGGACTTTAGGAATTTTCTCTGCTCGGTTCCTTTAAGGCCTCCAAGAGGAATCAAAGGGTCTTCTTTCAGTTAAAAGCAAACTCTTTTCTGAAGCCATACATATATATAATCAAAAACATCAAGATATATATCATGAGTGAGGATTGCCAATTCCTCTACGAGCTTTATGATAAATACTTAGCCAGCGCCAGCACTTAAAATATCTCTGTCAGGAACCCCTTCCCAAACCTCTGACCACGGTTTCGTGCTTTGGCACTCATCAGAGAGGTGTCAGGCTAGATTCAAACTCAAGATCTAAAAATGCCAACCCAAAGCCAAACACTTATTTAAAAGTTATCTATTGAGTGGAAAATCTGAAATTTTCAGACATCTACACATCTTCAAATCCAGCTATCCAACTCAAATAGCTCTATGGGACTGATAGATCTTCAGCCATACCATATAGTAGTAGTCCTATCAATATAAAATTTGCATAAGACATGTGGCACAGACTATAAATAGTCAAAATAAGAGTCGTAGATCACATGACCCTATATCTTAAGCTTGTAAGTTATAAACAGTGAGGATTGCCAATTCCTCTACAAGCTTTATGATAAATGCTTAGACAGAGCCAGCACTTAAAATATCTCTGTTAGGAACCCCTTCTCAAACCTCTGAACATGGTTTTGTGCTTTGGCATTCCTCAGAGTGGTGTCAGGCTAGGTTCAGACTCAAGATCTGAAAATGCCACCCCAAAGCCAAGCACTTATTTAAAAGTCATCTATTGAGTGGACTACTACTATATGGCATGGCTGAAGATCTATCAGTCCCATATAGCTATTTGAGTTGGATAGCTGGGTTTGAAGACATGAAAGATGTCTGAAAATTTCAGATTTTCCACTCAATAGATAACTTTTAAATATGTGATTGGCTTTGGGTTGGCATTTTTAGATCTTGAGTCTGAACCTAGCCTGACACCTTTCTGAGGAGTGCCAAAGCACGAAACCATGGTCAGAGGTTTGGGAAGGAGTTTCTGACAGAGATATTTTAAGTGCTGGCTCTGGCTAAGCATTTATCATAAAGCTTGTAGATGAATTGGAAATCCTCACTGTTTATAACTTACAACCTTAAGAGATAGGGTCATGTGATCTATGACTCTTATTTTGACTATATATCATGAAACTCAACTTTGTAATAACATATTTTTGCCTGCTAATAGCTCTTGCGGTACTTATCAAAAAAAGTTTGTTAAAGCTATTATTACCACGCTTCATATATATATATATATTACATTTCAATGGAACAAATAGTACTATACATTAAAAAATACAAAGCAATAAATATTTAATTCACAGCAGTTACACTCTGAATAAAGCTTTCAAAATATGCTCTCTTTCAAACGAATGTATATGTTTATTTCCTATCATTTATATATACTTTTATTAATATTTGAATGATATAATATTGTCATCAGCAAGGGATTTGCACATTCCATCATTTTTAATTTGCGCTTGTTCAACAGGAAATATTTATTATGAAAATCGGTTATCATTCTAAAATGTGTATGGTCACATGTATTGGTTGTATGAAATAAAACTAATAGCCGAAAATAGCTTTAAATTTTGTGATCAAATCACTTATATTTAATTTTATTGAAACAGGTAATTAAAATATAGCTGACCTGCTGTTATAAGAGGGAGATCTTTGAAATAAATCTTTTTTTCGTCAATTCATATCATTTAAATTTGATAAATATCTGCTTACCACAATAATTAGTAAGATAAAATCATTTAGGCCATTATATGCTTTCATATATATTGGCTGCCACTCAGCTTAGCTTTATAAGTAAAACAATATAAAAGTTATTATTCTTTGACTAACCAACAGGTATGCATTATATATATATATATATATATATATATATATATATATATATGCATATATATATATATATATATATATATATATATATATATTAGGCTATGGTATTTTAATTTATTTTCTATAACTTATTTATAAATGTATGTGCGATTTTTCAAGATAACATAAGTAAACTATTTAAATAAATATAAATGCAGTTCACATGTAAAATATTGTAAAAATTATAACTCTATGATTGTTTTTACGATATTATCTAGATAATAGATATGTCTATAATGCAGATATGTTTATCTGTATCTGTTTATAAAATGATTATGTTTTACCAATCCGGTATTCAAATTTGCATGATATTTGCAAACATTTTAAAATGTCTGATTTTGTTCACGCGTCGTCATCATCATCCTCATCATTATCATCATCATCATCATCATCAATAATAATAATAATAATAATAATAATAATAATAATAATAATAATAATAATAATAATAATAATAATAATAATAATAATAATAATAATAATAATAATAATAATAATAATAATAATAATAATAATAATAATAATAATAATAATAATAATAATAATAATAATAATAATAATGCAGGCACATATTGCTCTATTTTATTTACTCATAAATAATGAATGGATTTCAATTTAAATACATGTGTATAATTAAGCAAAACATGTTGCACATTTGTAATATAAATTATTTCCATTCTTAATATTTAATTCATTAAATATATTGATTAATATAATTCTACTTTAATGATACATAAGCAATAAATGAACTTATATGTATTATCTATACATATATAAACTTATCATTACAATAATTAATTCTTACTTTTTTGTCAGAAATCAAATTATCTAAAGCAAAAATATATAATACTAACCTACTGATCCTAAATTTAAATTTTCAATTTAGTCTAACAGCAAGAAACACATTTCACAATTTCATTATATTATTCTAGTACTAAGACCATGTTTAATGAATGAGTTAACAAAAATTTTTAAAAAAAGTAAGCAAGTAGATTCTCTCACTCCCTGTTTTTATCTTCTCAGGTTTCTCACTGCTAAGTCACTTTAGATTTTTTTCATTGCATATGCATTTTAATTCATTCATGTGTAGTTTACTTTTTTTAATCAAACTAAAACAGCACAGATTAATGGCCATTTATTTTTAGAGTAATAAACAAAATTTGATTTTTATTAGAAGTGTTTTTGTTTAAAGTAATATATCAATGTTATATTTATTGAAAAATCAATTTCTTCACTCTGTGTTTGATACATACATAAAATTTCCGTGATAACATGAGGAGTCTTGCAGTATACAACAAATAGTAGTGTATGTGCATATATATATATATATATAATTAATGGTATAAGTAATATTATAGTTATAATAAATTCTTTTGAAGCACTTTCGATTCTGCTCATCAGCTTTAACTGAATTCAGTTATAGCTGATGAGGACTACTACGTAGAAAGCACTTCAAAAGAATTTATTATAATTATAATATATATATATATATTGTAACGGGCACATATGACGTTACATTATTTTTTTTATTATTAAACATGAAAAAATAAAAGTTCGCAAATAAAACTTTTTTTTTAAGATATAAAAATTGAAAATTAATTATATCATAAACTCATATATATATAAAATCGCACAGATAAGAATTTAAAAAAAGAAACTTTACTAAAAAAAAAAAAAAAAGTATTGTAAAACTAAATTGTCAGTAGAGATTTAAAGATAAAAATATATCTAAGTTTGTACAAAACAAATTAATTAATGTTATTGAAAAAATGGAAATGATTATTTTAATTAGTCCAAGTGAACTAGCTCTTGGGCATTTAAATATATAAGCAATGGTAAGGTAGGAAAACAATAGAAACTAATGGCCAATGAAAGAAATCCATCAGGAAATCAGACCTCAATGGAAAGATCATCATCATCAATGACATAATGTCCATTGGATCCGAAAGTTAGATATAAAAGAAAAAGTTTGAAATAAATTTTTGGTGAGTGAAGGAAATTTGAGAAAAGGCCAAGATGCGTTAAGTCAGAGAGTTGGAGATGAAGGGATTGAAAGACACACTTTCAATTCCTTCAGTGGTTATAAAAAAAAGGAGAAAAGAAATGAAACATCGTTTTTTCTATATTGAGGACCACAGGATCATCGGGGGATTTAATGCTGGTTTCCAAACATCAAGCAATGGATAAAGAGTAACATTTTAAAAATCGTAAGAACTTTATGACCTCTAAGCTTTAAATCTATTTCTAAAACTCCAGTATACTAAACAATAAGAACTTTAATTCTAAAACTTATTCCATATTTAAAATAATTGCAATAGAATCCTATCTGACCAAATTAATTTATTAATAAGTATTTTTATTTGATGTATTTCTTTTGGAAAATCATTTTCATTTATTTATTTTTTTGTTCTTTTAAGTTTTATTTATGATTTTTGTTTTTCGTTAAATTAATATTATATAAATGTTAAACTTAAGTTGGGCGTGAATGGCTATATAGATTTGTAAAGTTTTATTAGGGGAGGGTAATCTTAGATTATTCGTTTCATAGTTGAATTAGGTCAATGGATTGTATATATTGGTGTAATTAGTAGATGTAGTATGAGGTTCACTATGTGCAGAATCGAATCATACACTGCACAACCCCTTTTGCCTATGGAATGTGATCGTAAGTCGGCAAAAATGACCGCAGTCCTTTCCTATGGAGTTTTTTTTATTGCTCTTCTCATCAGATAGATGTAGTATTCCTATCTGGATGAGAGTCAATTCCTTCTTTTAACCCTGCTGCTCAGATGTACATTCCTGACAGTATGGTATTTCATGTTGACGTATTCATATTACATTGAATACATCAATATATCAGTGGATTGACATTTGTTTAACTACAAGCTTTTAGCCTAAGGTTAAATAAGGGATAGAATTTTTTTTTCAAATGCAATCTATGTAGTCTATTCATACTCGACACTCTAAATAAAAATGCATTAAATCTAAGTTGGGTATAGACACTTGCATGGATTCATTATCGGTTAATTATGTTTTGGTTTTCATATTTGATCAAAATATATAGACCTTCGGTAAATAATGATACCTTTTGGTGAGTATCTAAAATGTACTTATTCGGATGTCTTTTAAGTTATTGGTATCAATTCAGCATCTTATGATGAATGCCATTGGGTTTCTTATATATTTCCCTGTGAAATTCCATCAATGACTTTATATTTTGATCATTTATGTTTATTTTTGAAATGTTTTTAACCGTGTAATCTATGTAACCGATCTATACTCAACATTTATAAAACAAACTTTTATAAATCCATCTGTGCAAACTTATAAAAATTAAAATATAAATTAAAAGCTAAAATAAAAGTTAATAATGTAGCTAAATGCTAAAGTAAACATACTAAAATAATAATGCTAAATTATAGATATATATGTGCGTAAATAAATGTTTGTGTGTTAATTACTGGCAGTGGTTTATTTATTTATTTATTTTTAAATATTCTTAGATAAGAATTTATAAAATATAAATCTCTGCTCTACACCTTGAGCTAGTGACAATGGGCTAATGGTCAAATTCAAATATAAAATAAAAATAGAATTTTTTTAACTTATGTATCTGCCTACTATATAAATTTTCTAGGTTCTAAGTAGCCTATTGGCACCTTCATAGCACAGATATGTTAAGACACCTAATCTGGACTATTATAATATATATATATATATATATGTCCACAGATGGCGTCCTACCAAGACTGCCAATCAAGCGTATGTTTTGTTTACATAAACGTCAGAGTAGTTAGTATTCACTATCTCTAACTATAATTCCACTTTCAGATCATGATTTCAAGCTATTTGCTATTGTCAGTGAAAGACAGGAATAAAGAAACTAGATCTGAATACAAACTCTGAGCGTTTATGAAACAATTTCTATTCAGCTTGCAAGCGTGAATTTTTTAGACACGTAATGTCTTCAAACTCAGCATAGCAAACCAGATAGCTACATGGGTCTGATCTCAGTTCAGCATCACCACATAGTAGAAGCCTCTGCAATCTATATCATTGCAAGAAAGACCTCAAAGGTACATTTATGATAAACAAAAATGCAAGTTAAAAAACTTGCTAACGCTTGTATTTATGTCCACAGATGACGTCCTACCAAGACTGCCAATCAAGCATATGTTTTGTTTACATAAACGTCAGAGTAGTTAGTATTCACTATCTCTAACTATAATTCCACTTTCAGATCATGATTTCAAGCTATTTGCTATCGTCAGTGAAAGACAGGAATAAAGAAACTAGATCTGAATAAAACTCTGAGCGTTTATGAAACAATTTCTATTCAGCTTGCAAGCATGAATTTTTTAGACACGTAATGTCTTCAAACTCAGCATAGCAAACCAGATAGCTACATGGGTCTGATCTCAGTTCAGCATCACCACATAGTAGAAGCCTCTGCAATCTATATCATTGCAAGAAAGACCTCAAAGGTACATTTATGATAAACAAAAATGCAAGTTAAAAAACTTGCTAACGCTTGTATTTATGTCCACAGATGGCGTCCTACCAAGACTGCCAATCAAGCGTATGTTTTGTTTACATAAACGTCAGAGTAGTTAGTATTCACTATCTCTAACTATAATTCCACTTTCAGATCATGATTTCAAGCTATTTGCTATCGTCAGTGAAAGACAGGAATAAAGAAACTAGATCTGAATACAAACTCTGAGCGTTTATGAAACAATTTCTATTCAGCTTGCAAGCGTGAATTTTTTAGACACGTAATATCTTCAAACTCAGCATAGCAAACCAGATAGCTACATGGGTCTGATCTCAGTTCAGCATCACCACATAGTAGAAGCCTCTGCAATCTATATCATTGCAAGAAAGACCTCAAAGGTACATTTATGATAAACAAAAATGCAAGTTAAACTTGCTAACGCTTGTATTTATGTCCACAGATGGCGTCCTACCAAGTTTCTTTATTCCTGTCTTTCACTGACGATAGCAAATAGCTTGAAATCATGATCTGAAAGTGGAATTATAGTTAGAGATAGTGAATACTAACTACTCTGACGTTTATGTAAACAAAACATACGCTTGATTGGCAGTCTTGGTAGGACGCCATCTGTGGACATAAATACAAGCGTTAGCAAGTTTTTTAACTTGCATTTTTGTTTATCATAAATGTACCTTTGAGGTCTTTCTTGCAATGATATAGATTGCAGAGGCTTCTACTATGTGGTGATGCTGAACTGAGATCAGACCCATGTAGCTATCTGGTTTGCTATGCTGAGTTTGAAGACATTACGTGTCTAAAAAATTCACGCTTGCAAGCTGAATAGAAATTGTTTCATAAACGCTCAGAGTTTGTATTCAGATCTAGTTTCTTTTTTCCTGTCTTTCACTGACGATAGCAAATAGCTTGAAATCATGATCTGAAAGTGGAATTATAGTTAGAGATAGTGAATACTAACTACTCCGACGTTTATGTAAACAAAACATACGCTTGATTGGCAGTCTTGGTAGGACGCCATCTGTGGACATAAATACAAGCGTTAGCAAGTTTTTTAACTTGCATTTTTTGTTTATCATATATATATATATAAAATGTA